>JAJONR010007052.1:0-55541 GCA_029582245.1 Solanum etuberosum
ATATATATATATATATATATATATATATATATATATATATATATATATATATATATTGTATTGGTATCATTAACGTTTCTTGTTCAGAAATTACTCATTAGTCAATGATACTATAATTGTATATGTATATTGTTGTGGTATCATTAACGTTTCTTGTTCATTAATTACTCATTAGTCAATGATACTATTAGAGTATAGGTATATTGTTGTGGAATCATTAAGGTTTCTTGTTTAGAAATTACTCATTAATCAATGATATTATAAGAGTATATATATACTCTTATAGTATCATTGACTAATGAGTAATTTTTGAACAAGAAATTCAATGATACCAATACAGTATATATATATACTGATTTAGTATCAGTTAAGGGAAATTATCAGTCTTAATGATATCAAAGCAATATATGATTTTGATTTAGTATCGCGAAATTAATTGGGAATATATAGTGTAATTATTTAGTGGGATATAAATATAAATAAATATAAGTTTGTAATTATTTTGCTTTTATGAAATATTTGTTTGTTTCCCCTAGATTTTATATATTTCCCATGTATAAGTTTGACTAAATTGTGTATATCAAAGCCTTTTAATAAAATCCAAACCTTTTTGCATATTCACAATCCAATTTCTCCCACCTATAGGAGAAACCTAAAAGATAACTAACCATTAACCAAAGTCAGCAAGCACCAAAAATTTGGCCAGCAGAAAAATACCATATTGTCTCATCTCCACTGGGAATCACAAAAGTAGAATCATGCCAATCCACTTCTCTTCCCTTTTCAAGCACTACAAACAAGGGAAGACCCCTTCACTTTGCTCATACCCACCTCATCAAAATCCACCTAAATACTTCTCTCACTTTGCTCATATACTCTATTCATCTATATAGCCTAAGAGTTGTCAAGATTACATTTTTATAGTTGTTGGTGGCTGTAATCTTGGAATTTGAACAATTTAAAGTGACAAGATTCAAGTTTTTACAATTCTCTCTGCTTTTGCAGTTGCAGAAGTAAAGAATTGTCAAGATTCCATTTTTGTAGTTTATGGTGTTTGTAATCTTGGGTTTTCAGCAATTTAAAGAAAAAAAGATTCAATCTTTTTAATTTCTCAGTATTTTGGCAGTTGCAGAAGTAAAAAATTGGATAGCTTGAAACCCACAAGGCAAAAGTTCGAGTCTTGTTTGGTTAACTTTCCAGGAAGCCCAAAATTTTGTGAAATAGAGAAATGGGTACCTTGAGTTTTATGTTTCCTAATTCACTTCTTGATGGTACCTGCAAGATTGTAGCTTTGGGTGATAGCAAACCCAGATACAATAAACAGAGAAGTTCTTGTTTTGACCCTTTGAGAATTGGAAATTGTACTGATCAGCAGCAGCTTTGTGGCTTGAGTTGGGGGGTGGACAAGGCTAAGGGAAGAAGAGGGAGTACTGTTTCCAATTTGAAAGCAGTTGTAGATGTAGACAAAAGAGTGGAGAGCTATGGAAGTAGTGATGTAAAAGGAAATGAGAGTGGCAGCTATGATGCCATTGTTATAGGGTCAGGAATAGGTGGATTGGTGGCAGCGACGCAGCTGGCGGTTAAGGGAGCTAAGGTTTTAGTTCTGGAGAAGTATGTTATTCCTGGTGGAAGCTCCGGCTTTTACGAGAGGGATGGTTATAAGTTTGATGTTGGTTCATCAGTGATGTTTGGATTCAGTGATAAGGTTAGTTGTCTGAATACTTGCTTTCAGTTATTTAGATATCCAAAAAGTAGGAGTTTTGAAGTATTTGAAAGCATTAGTAACACTTGATATGAGGTCAGTGCATTGACTTAGAAAGAGTGGTTGATATGGATATAAGATGATTTAGTTTAGCTGAAGTTAGTTGATTGTACAGATTTTGTTCACTACTATAGTCCTTCATATTGAATATTACTTTTAATTACCCTCAAATGTTGTCTGATGTTGTTTGATTGGAAAAAATCAAATTTGCTTCATTGCCTTAGCTATCTATGCAAGTACTCTTTTAAGTAATCTTCCTTTGGAGGCAATAAGATTACATTGAAAATATATCTGCTGGTTAATAAGAAAATATTGCAAACTTTTTGAAGTATATGTTTAAGTAATGCACTAGACTGGGAGAAATATAGGAGATATATCAATGATAAAGACCGTCCCATATGGTTTCCTGTCCCTGGCCTTCTTTTGTGATTACATTGTGAAAAGAAGAGAATAGATTTGGACAATGCCCAAAATCTAGTATCTAGAGCCTCGGCTTTTATATATGTTGTTGCAATAGAGTAAAACAAATGTCCTTATTCTGACTTATCTCTTCAAACTTCAGTTTCAAATACAGCTGTTTCGTTGCATCAGTTCACATGTTTCTGTTGCCACTGCTTGTTATCTTACCATACCCTAATCTGAAATTATATTTCACTTCTTCCTTATCACGATACGATCAACAAGTACACAACACACACCGGTGGAATGTCTATCAAAAGATGCACCTACCTAATTTGCACTGGTATAACTAACAATGTGTTAAGCTTCTATATGATCATAGAGTTGTTCATTTCTTGGAACAGATTTAATGTGTACAAGAATGAAAATCATAGCATCTTACTGAATGTCACATGGGGATTCATAAACAAACTCACTATGTTCACAACAAAGCATTATTAGGTTGGGTGTAGTGAGGTAACTCCACCTTGCCAACCAACGAGGGGCTTCTCTAACCCCGCATGATCTCTAAAGTTAGATTTAATTGAGGGCTAGTGGGTCAAATATCCACATGTCTGTTTCCTCGAGTCAGTCTGATGCATGTTCCGTGCTAGATTGGGCCACTTTGATACCCAGGGAGTATCTCAATTTTCCAAGCTCCATAGTCTGAAAGTGTGGAAGTGATTATGTTTCATTCGAGAATGCATCCAAATATTACCTATAATAACTACGTCTTTAACAAAAAAATTTGAATCAAGTATGGTTTTCATTGATAATAACAAGGCCAACTTGGTCATATACAAGAGATATACCAAAAAGGTCATTAACATAGTTTATACTGGCCATGGTGTATGCTTTTTTCTATTGTATATCGTCTGCAGTGCTTCCACGTGATTGGACTATTGTTGTTCCTGGTTAGATTTAAACTAATGTCTCACATCTTTTGACAGGGAAACCTCAATTTAATTACTCAAGCATTGGCAGCAGTAGGACGTAAACTAGAAGTTATACCTGACCCAACAACTGTACATTTCCACCTGCCAAATGACCTTTCTGTTCGTATACACCGAGAATATGATGACTTCATTGAAGAGCTTGTGAGTAAATTTCCACATGAAAAGGAAGGGATTATCAAATTCTACAGTGAATGCTGGAAGGTTTGTCTTCATTAAGGTGTCTGCAGGTTTGCTTTCAATTTTGGACTTCTTGATTTAGACTCAAATCATTTGTTGAATATGGATGCACAGATCTTTAATTCTCTGAATTCATTGGAGCTGAAGTCTTTGGAGGAACCCATCTACCTTTTTGGCCAGTTTTTTAAGAAGCCCCTTGAATGCTTGACTCTTGGTAAGTTTATCCTTGCTTTAACTTCAATTATAGTATTCCTGGAATTTGCACATATCCATTGGTGGGACTAATTCAGGAATAAGTCCCCAATCATGGAGTCACTTTTTAGCCCCCAAAAGCATAGTTCAAGTAATAAAGTTTGTGGGACTTGTGACTTTGGTCACCGGTTTGAGCCCTGCGGCATGCGAACAAAGCCCGTTATTTAAGTGAAGAATGGTAAAGGGGAGGGGCCATTATCCCCGAGTTTTGAACACTACAGTTGGTCCTATGTGTTGGCCCGAAACAGATTCTTCGGTCATCAACAAAAAAAATTTTAAGGAGTCATGTTTCATGCTGATGTGTGCAGTGCGCAACGTGCTTGAATATCTTACTGTAGAATCTTAATTTATGCCATCATTATTCATTACAGCCTACTATTTGCCCCAGAATGCTGGTAGCATCGCTCGGAAGTATATAAGAGATCCAGGGTTGCTGTCCTTTATAGATGCAGAGGTGAGGCGAATAATCTGTGTTACTTATTATCAGCTCTGATGATTTCTTTACCTTTTAAAGAATTCAACTGTATTTTCTCTTTTGCAGTGCTTTATCGTGAGTACAGTTAATGCATTACAAACACCAATGATCAATGCAAGCATGGTAATTCTGCATATTAACCTTAGGCCGTGTTGTGTTTCGTGATATCCAGTTCCACTTCCTCATGAGTTTTCTTTCTGCAGGTTCTATGTGACAGACATTTTGGCGGAATCAACTACCCCATTGGTGGAGTTGGCGAGATTGCCAAATCCTTAGCAAAAGGCTTGGATGATCACGGAAGTCAGATACTTTATAGAGCAAATGTTACAAGTATCATTTTGGACAATGGCAAAGCTGTGAGTTTTCTGTCGTAAGACTATTTTATAACTTTTCTTATGAGTGATTATTCCCATCATGAAATGCAAAAGCTGTAGTCTGGTGTTTGCGTTGGAAGGTTGTAGCCAACATTTTAGACGTTCAAGGACTCATGCTTCACACACTCTTAACTGTGGTCAAGTCTTCTTCCCACGTGATACGTCTTTGGTGTCCCTAAATGCATGCTGTTTTAAAATTTAAAGTTACATTAGCATGTCAGAGTGTTAAAACATTTTAAGAAAAAGAATTGGATAGTAAGTATATAGAAAAAGAATGAGGAGAACGAAGAGGGAAGATCAAACGTCTTCTGTTAAAATGTCATGCATTTGTTATAGTTGATTGTAATTGATATACAACATTGTGTAGATTCACATCCCCTTTAATTGTATTTCAGTTACTCCCCTGAAGTTATTCTACTGATGTGTCTGTACTTTTACTGTTTTGACTAAATTGTACCTAACAATATAGTGACATTGTATGTTGCCATGTCATAATGGTGTCTTGTGTTGCATCTTCAATGTTGTCTTTGCCAGTATTTGTGCAAGGCCATTTTCTCTAATTCTTCTTTTTCTTTAGGTGGGAGTGAAGCTTTCTGACGGGAGGAAGTTTTATGCTAAAACCATAGTATCGAATGCTACCAGATGGGATACTTTTGGTTAGTTTTCAAAGGAATCCAGCATAATTTATATGTTTTCTTATGATTCTTTCGTCTTAGGTCCAGTACTGCGGTTTTCTTGCACATATTTGATTCTTTTCAAATCTCGTCATCTCATGTCAAGTGTCTTACATTGTAGGAAAGCTTTTAAAAGCTGAGAATCTGCCAAAAGAAGAAGAAAATTTCCAGAAAGCTTATGTAAAAGCACCTTCTTTTCTTTCTATTCATATGGGGGTTAAAGCAGATGTACTCCCACCAGACACTGATTGCCACCATTTTGTCCTCGAGGTACTATGGCACTTCAATTGATTTGCTATTTATTTTTTCATACTTGATGTTCCATTCATGATTCCTTGATTTTACAGGATGATTGGACAAATTTGGAGAAATCATATGGAAGTATATTCTTGAGCATTCCAACAGTTCTTGATTCCTCGTTGGCCCCAGAAGGACACCATATTCTTCACATTTTTACAACGTCGAGCATTGAAGATTGGGAGGTAAAATCAGTACACTCCCTGAGTGTTGGTAGTAACTTCTTCTACATCTATGTCCCTTTTTCCTTTTTATGGAAATTAAAGTATGGCCCTTTATCCTTACTAGGGACTCTCTCGGAAAGACTATGAAGCGAAGAAAGAGCTTGTTGCTGAAAGGATTATAAGCAGACTTGAAAAAACACTCTTCCCAGGGCTTAAGTCATCTATTCTCTTTAAGGAGGTTAAATTCATGATTTTATGAACTCAATAGTATGAGCAATATTATCTTTCTTCAGTAGCAAATCCACATGCTCTTATGCTCGCTGAAATAGTTTTGGCCGTGGAGTTTTACCATCTATGTTTACAATTGAATTCTTGTAGGTGGGAACACCAAAGACCCACAGACGATACCTTGCTCGTGATAGTGGTACCTATGGACCAATGCCACGCGGAACACCTAAGGGACTACTGGGAATGCCTTTCAATACCACTGTAAGTTAATCATCCTTTCTGTCTGTAGTTGCTTTTTTGTTCTGCTGGTAAATAAAAGCACACAGAATAAACTGTTCCATAATGTTTCTGAGTTTACAGGCTATAGATGGTCTATATTGTGTTGGCGATAGTTGCTTCCCAGGACAAGGTGTTATAGCTGTAGCCTTTTCAGGAGTAATGTGCGCTCATCGTGTTGCAGCTGACTTAGGTAAACATGATAGTCCATATAGTTCATTTTCTGAGCTTGAAAGTCCTAATAACATTTGTGCAATATCTATTTACACATATCATTAGCTCGACCAACTATTTATAATATGGTCTTCAAAAGTGAAAATGAATGATTTATTACAACGTCGAGCATCAATAGCACCTTAAATTTGCTAGTAAATTTCATTTAGACACTCGAACTATAACATCTTACAATTGAGCACGTGAACACATGATAAAGCGCCTATTATATAAGATAAGTCAACCACACAAAATATGTCACCTCCTCCTTCAACTATACACATCAGCTTTAATTGGAACAAGGGAGAGGTTTTACGGCTTATTTAGGGGTTGCCGATGTGTTCCGCCTTAATTTAAAGTCCATATAAGTAACTGTCTGTTTGGTTTGACATCTTCTCTTTTTAATGTCACAGGGTTTGAAAAAAAATCAGATGTGCTGGACAGTGCTCTTCTTAGGCTACTTGGTTGGTTAAGGACACTAGCATGATATCTACTTGTTAAGCTAAAAAGAAACATTTGACACAAAAAAAAAAGTTCATTATGTATTTTCTTTTATTTACATTTTTGTTATATCAATAAACTGGAAAATGAGGTTCCAATTGAGGTTCCTCCACAGTATAGAAATCTCAGATTTTAATTTTGCAAACCTGCTAATTGTCTTCTTTTTCTTTTCTGCAACTTTCTGCCAAAGGATGTCAATCTGTTATGCTCAAGGATTTATCATGAATTTGATCTCCATCTTTGCATTTAGGGATGCATTTTTTTTACATATAATTCATACCTCTTTATGCTCATTAAACAATAGATATTGACTTTACTTGTATTCTTAGTGGAAATATCATACATAGGTATACAAATTTAGGTGTTCTACAATCAGAAGGAAGATATTGAAACTTTAACTGCCATAACTAAGTATAGATAGTTTTGTGCAGTGCTTAAAATTCAATGTTAAGCTGAAAAAGAAACAGTTTTTAGCTAAGTTCTCTTGTTCACAAATAGATTCATAAATTTTAACCAAACAAAGGTGAATTCAAAGACATGTATATTGTACCTGTTTTGCAAACATCAGAAGAATGTTCCCTAGCTTATCAAGAATAGCATCAGAAGGTGTAAACAATAAAAACACAGGAATGTATCATTTTTATTCCCAATCCTCACGAACAATGGTGAGGCCAGGATTTTCACTAATGAGGTCCAAAATATAAAGAAGTAAAAACACACGAAGAAGTTAAAGGGGGATTCAACATCTACTATGTATACATAAAAGAAACTGAACCTTGTTTATACCGTATAATTTCCGCCCATCTGGTAACAATCAGATTCATAGTTATGAAACAAAAAGAAAATTCCCAGGTATATGTTGTATGTTACATTGATGCAGAAAATCACTTATGAAAACATAGCTACTCTAGTCCCCTACTGAGGCTGAAGCAATAACAATACACCCTTCAGCACAGTTGCAACTATTATGGTTCATTAATATCAAAAAGTTATCTTCCCAAAGGAGAACTAAAGCACCATGTCAGCAAGTTATAGCAATCAAGTCTAAAAATCTCAAGAAGATCTCTAAATTTGAGGTACTCACAAGAAATGGTGAGACAATTAACTAATAAACTCTCGATTATCCTGCAGGAGCAACTTCAATACAAACCATTCAGGCTACAGGTTCAATGGAACACAGCCTAGACGAACATCGGTTTCCTCAACAGAAAGAAATAGAAGATACAACATTTGCCTTTCCTCTCCGATGCCTGACTAATTTTTACAGCATAACACAATCTGAATTTTTGTTCAAATACTTGTTTAGATGTAATAACAATGCCTGACTAATCTTTACAGCATCCTTGAGAAATTCCTAAACGAGAAAGTGGTATGTATGGTTGGTGTATGCCTGGAAACTAGTCCAGAATCATATCATCAACTGCACCATTGACCATGAGTAAGCATTTTTGGCAGAGCAAGAGAAGAGTCCTCCTCCTTTTAAGTGCGAGTGCGATAATTCCTAGGTTCCTAAACTTGTAATGGATGGCGGAGTGTAGATGGCAAGCAGTTACAAGGATACAGAGCTTTACCCGTAGACGCTTCTCCAGCTCTTGCAAGAATTGTATCAGAATCTCCCTGCGGATGGACTTCCCGAGTGACCGTACCGAGGAGTTCTATCGTACTCCGTGCAGCTATGGTTGTTGATCCTGCAAAGTAAATGCAATCCAAGTTTCTGTTTCATGTACTTAGGTGGATGATAATATCACAAGTAGTATATGTTTTATCACTAGCATCAAGTTTACCAAGCTTTAAGGCCTATTGAATGCCAATGTTTACAACACACTTTTGCTTCCTTTGTCACCAAAGCCAGTGTCTTGCATCATCGCTACAAATTCACTGTAATCAATGCGTCCATCCTGAAAAAGAAAAATAAGCAAGAACAAATTGATATGAGCTTTCTTCTTACCTAACCCATGAACATTATGATCTTATCATGTTCCTATGTTTGACCATGCACATTATACATCTGCAAGAAATGAGAAATAGAACTCTGAAGATGAGAATAATAGGGTTTACATTATCTTGATCAACTTCGCGCATAAGCTCTTCGATGGGGATATTGCTTAAACCAAACTTATCACAAGCCTTTTGGAGCTCATCCTGCGTGATATATCCACTACCATCTTCATCAAAATATGAAAAAGCGGCATACATGTGATCTTCCTTCTGAATTTTGTTTAGATGGAGCATAGCAGCTATAAACTCGCCATAATCAATGGTACCACTATTATCAACATCTGCCTGAATTTTCAACACAGAAAGGTTATTTCTTCTAAGGATCATTTTGGACAAATTTATTGTTAAGAATATATGAATGGAAAAAAAATCAAGCAGTCGCAGAAGTATTCAACAGTTTAATAACATTGAGGAAAATGATCATGTGCTCTCCAGTACACTGTCAATGCAAATCTCAGCTATGCAAGATTACTATTTTTTAGGTTCAAATTACTTATGTCCTATAATTACATTCTTGCTTAAAAGCCGTCCATTTATGAGAATTTATTACAAAAGAGTAAGTGCTATAGATTCCTTCACAAGGTAGGGGTAAGGCTTCGTATACACTACCTCCCAGACCTCACTTGGGGGACTACAGGGGTATGCTGTTGTAATTGTCGTTGTAGTACGTGCTATAGACTCAGAGTTGATAAGTATTATTTTGACAATTCACAAAGGAATGCAAGTCAAGAGATGTCTGTAGCTGTAGTCCCAATTCCCTTTCAAATCTACGTTTAACTGATCTAGGTCAAATCCAAAATATATCAACTTTGAATCAAAGAAGAAGCAGTCCTACTCCTCCCTTGACCCTTTTGGACAAACCATCTCCAGCATCCAAGTGTATACAACCCAACTATTCCACTCTTTTGGGTGTTGAGTTGAATTTATAAGTAAATGATTTCAACTTCACCTATATACCTTTAGTCAATAATACTTCTAAAGGATACAGGTGATACAAGTTAATAATCTACGCGTCCAATAAGAGAAGACTGGTGTGACATATAAAGCCGATCATAGTTCTTAATGCTGTTTAAAGCTGTATATACTGCGCGTAAAAATGCTCTTGAACATAACATACAGATACTTACCGCTTGCATTAAACTAACTATTTCTGAATCGTTCAGATTGGCACCCACTCTTTCCAAACCCGTTTTCAGTTCTTCTAGCGTAATGTGTCCACTATTATCTGCGTCTATCATTTTGAACATTTCCTTCAGTCCTGCAATTTCCTCTCCAGACAGACTTTCAGCAATTACCTAAAAAGCAAACAGGAACTGCTCAGGCATAACAATTAAAAACCAGTACTACTTGATACTGCAATATGTTTGATATCCTTCTCCTGTTCCTGATTTAAAATTAGGGAGAAATGTATATATACGCCTGGAATAGCTGCGTATAAATAGGAAAAAAACCACATATCTTCCACTTACGAAATAAAATGGAAAAACTATTAGATGATAGCCATGGTTTTTTCTTTGTTGAAAGGACTCTCATACGTTTTCTTAAGCAGAAATTCAATGAATGCCATTACTTGGGCAAACTCAGTGACCATAGATCTGAGAAGTTAGAATAACTCACTCTGATCGCTATCTTCTTTAATTTATTCATTGCAGAAAACTGATTGAGGCGACTTAGAACAGCACAATCAAGAGGCTTATCTGGAGCAACCCCACCAACACGGACCCATGGATGACCTGAAATAGACAATAAACATACTTGTCATTCAAGTAAAAAATATTTTACTGTACTTTCTTCAGCAAACATACAGACAGACATGATAGTGCCCTTCATACCAAATAAAAAGTCAAGAACTTCAGGTTTAACCAATTTACAACTGCTTCTTCCATTACCTCTCCCGTACACATTCTCTCTGTTAATCTATCTCTAAAAGAAGCTCAAATAGAAGACAAATCATTCACTTTGTATACCCTTTTTAACATATGTACCCAAAAAGGTTAAGAAGATATTATTCTTAGGAATATAAGTCCCCTGATTACATATGTCTCAAATCTCAACCAGTCAACAATTTGGCTAAACTCCAAATTTATAAACACTAAGATGCACAATACCTTGGTTTGAGATACCACTGGTTTAATTTTTTTGAGAAAAAAATCCTTTAAATTATCTGATTTCAAGAGTTAGAAGAAAAAAATTGACGTTTACATATCCTTTCTTACACGTAGCATGCACATGAAGTGATGTATAGTCCAAAAATGAAAGAACTTAAATACGTCTGGTTCGTTAATATAGCATCAGGAAAAGCAAGTAATGCCACTGACTGCAACCAATTCCAAGATCTAAACCTTTTGGGCATCTCCATTTACTGTCATTAAAAGTAAGTGTTGTTCCATCTTACTTCAAATGACATGGGCGATAATAGTAAAACAGGACTTTTACGACAACAGGAATAAGGATATTTTTTGAACAGAAGTACCAAAAGAACTTTAAGTAAGTTATATAATAAGAACGACTTTAGACGCATATCAAGACAGTTGAAAATCTATTTAAGAATTAAGTGATTCATCGGACAAGGAGAAAGGACGAGCAGTATTATCAAATACTGAAAACATACACAACATTGAGAAGAGCATAAAAGATCAGACTGGTGAATACTGCATCTTACAAAGAACTTCATGAGCTGTCAACCGCTTTTTGGGATCTCTCACCAGCATTTTTCTGACTAAATCTTTTGCACTTTCTGATATAGCAGGCCAGGGTTCTGATGCAAAGTCAAGTTCCCCTGTTAAAACTTGTTCAAATATTCCTTGCTCCGTCTCTGATTCAAAAACATCAAAATTCATAGGCAGAATAGTCTTCATCTTTGCTTCAAGGTCTATAGGATCAAATCACAATGGAAGAAAGTAAAAAAGAACTTTACCATCCCAAAATGGGGGAACGCCGCTAAGCAGTATATAAATAATGACTCCAGCACTCCAAATATCACATTCTAGACCATAATGCTTCCGCAACACTTCTGGGGCCACATAGTAAGGGCTTCCAACAACATCATTGAAGATTTCACCTGGATGCATCAGATTTGTATTCTTGATAAGGTGAAAGAAATAGAAGTAAAGCATCCATGGAAAAAGATGAATTGGAAATAATAATTATAGCCTATTGTTATGAATCACCAGTGCGGTCCAGATAAATGACAGACTAGGGGTTGGTGCTAATTCCAGTATTAAGGAAATTGTGTTTTCAAGAGAATACCTGGCTTGAAGAACACTGATAATCCGAAGTCAATCGCCTTCAGAGTTGATTCCTCTTCCTGATCAGCGAATAGAAAGTTCTCGGGTTTCAAGTCCCTATGCATAACACCCAAGGAATGACATGCTTCTACAACACCTACTATTACTCTTGCAAGTTCAGCTGCCTTCTTCTCTGAATAATGCCCTCTTTGTAAAATCCTATCAAAAAGCTCCCCACCTGCACAAAGCTCCATTACAACATGAACTGCAACAGCATCCTCATACGCCCCCACAATCTGTACCACACTTGGTTGTCCTGCCAAATGATGCATTATCTGAATCTCCCTCCTCACATCCTCTACATCCTCCTCAGTTGTCAACCTCCTTTTCGCAATGGACTTACACGCATACTGCTTCCCACATGACTTCCCTAAACATAAAAACGTCGTCCCAAACTGCCCTTGTCCTAACTTCCTCCCTAAACTATAAATCTCCTTCAAATTACCCGTTTTTCGTCCTAAAACAGATTCAATCTGAACCCCAATACTCGAGGTTCTCCTAACATGAGTAGGCTTGTTCTGTTTCACCCCTTCCACATGGGGCTTATCAGTAACAGTAACATCATTAGCAATCACTACATCATTGTTCTCTTTAACACCCATTTGAGTATCAGCATTTATCATAAGATGTGGAGGTGGATTACCTTGAATACCAGATCTATCCACCGCGCCTTTCAATGAATCAACCGAATTCTCTGAATTAGGTTCCCCTTCATTTGGGAGTGGTAGATTTTCCGACTGATTAGGTTTCCACACAGCTGCAGTAACAGATTGTAAGAACCCATTGTTAGCCAATTTGGGTCCAACACAATTATTCCCCATTAGCTCAACTCAAACTCAACAATCAAAATCTCAACCTTTTTCGATTTCCAATACCATTATACTATAAATTCAATAGAACCCTAAATTTTTAACCCCAAAATGCTAAATACTCCACTAATCACTCGATTGAACCAAAAAAAACATATCAAAATCAATAATTTCGACGTAAATTCAAGAATCGAACAAAATATGTTAGATATTTTAAAAAATGGGAGAAATTGTTGAGGAAATAGAAAAATATGGATGGATCGGTTAGAGAAATCGAAATGATATTTTGATCAATCCGTTCATGTTTTATTATCGCTTACGTAAATACTTTGTACGTGAACGAAGGGCAGAGCTACAATATTAGATATCATGGCGGAGCTACAATATTAGATATCATGGCGGAGCCAAGTGGGATCATCGGAATTTTTTTCGATAGACCTTTTATTTGTATTAAGAAAGCCATTAAATATACCTGAATCTTGTATTGCGAATCTAACAACTAAAATGAGCTATAAATTTATGAGTTCTAAACCATAATTAATTTCATATATTAATATTAAATAATTTTTAATACAAATTTTACCACAAAGTTAATGAGCTTTGTCGCGATGGCAAGTTTAAAACCGTAAACTTCAAATTTTTGCTTTGCCTGATGTGAATGCTAGAATTATATTTATAGTTAAAATACAAGTTTATATTAGGCTAAAAGTAGAATAAATAGAAAAAGTTATCAGAAGTATAGGGGTATTTTTGACTTTTTTTCATATAAAAAACTATGCACATCGAAATGTTAAAAAACAAAGTGTCTTATCATTCAGTACTCAGACGTAGTGACAACATCTTAATCATTCAAATTGAGATAGATTGAAACGTCTTAATCTTAATGAAAACAAATGGTATATTGAGTCTCCCCGGCATACAAGATCAATGAATAAAATGTCAATAACTACCTTAATAATCCCTCTTGTCAAGTAAACGAAACTTTAGTTTCATTCTTGCAGCTTCATCTGTTTGTTCAGAAGATTGGTAAAAGTCCAGCGTCTCGGGACTAACTGGTGAAGGTTTCATCACTGGCCTTTCATCAAAAAGAAAATCTGAAAGCGCCTGCATTTGAATCAGTGACTGACTCCCAGAAGGAAGGTTTGTTCTGCTGCGCCTTTTTCTCCTCGGCTTTCAGAGTCATCTCATCAATAGTACCAGGAAGATGTGCTTCAATGGCATTCTTAAATTTGTCGTGCAAATTGACTCTGTCGCTTGTTCCAGACACAAGAGTGCAAGCATTTGGCCTTTTTAGAAACTCCAAAACATTCACTAAATTCCTCCTGCAAGGCGAAATGACAGTTGAAAAATACAACAAAAAAATAGATATTGGACCGAGCAACAGAATTCTGAAACAGTTATCCTCTCCAAACTCACTGGAGATCCTAAATGGACACACCGGGAAGGAGATCCTATACAGACACACAAGGGGATGAAGAGAGTTGTCTCAGAAAATATCAGTGGTGATCCTAAACAGACACAAGTGCAGGGCTCAGAGTGTTGTCTAGGAAAGTTTTCTTTTTTAGATGAAGTAAGCAGTTGCAATAAAAAAAAAAGGCATCAAGAAGATGCAAATGAAAGTAATAGCTACAAAAGAGATCACGTTACATGTCTAGGTAAGATATCGTCTTATCCATAGCACAAGAAAAACTGCATAATTAAGGCTGCAAAACGATGATACAACTTTCTCTCCCAGATAGGCGTCACCATCAGAACTCTTTCACTACGAAGTAGCAAAATTCAGTTAAGCATCATTATGCATATCTGGCGTTTGAGAACAAATCTTCAAGTAATAAGGTTATCGTGGTTTGACTAAATTAATCCTGACTAGGATATGTAAGGATTAGAAGAAAGGGGAGAAAGAATAGAACACTAAAGATGTATCTTTTCTTAAAACGAAGCCCACAACAAACATTCAATCCCATACTACAAAAATGAGTAACCGTAGTTCATTAACTCACTAAAGTTTGTTTGTTTAGGTCTTTCATCAGTAAAAACATGTCAAGCTTTAAGGTGGTCTATCCAAAACTATCATATGAGAGGAAAGGTTTACAGTGATAAAAGACCTAAACAAGCAAACTTTCGTGAGTTGATGAGCTCGTTTTTCTAGTTAATGAGCTTAACCTGAGAGTATATGTGATATTGAATTACAGCTACTAAACCAATAGTGAACTTCTGCATTTACCTCTGGTGTCCACCTCCTTATAAAACAGAACCATTACATGGCTATTTAGGAAACTAGTACATATAATTTGTCAGCAAGCATGAAAACAATATCAAATTTTATCAAGTGACAGAAATATAGGAGACAAAAGTAGCATACCTGCTAACAAAGTTCTGGGTAATGGCAATTGAATCCTCTAAATTGATGACCAAATGCCACCATCCATTAGGTACAAAGATAACTTCACCCGCCTTGCAGACACATTCAATAGGTCTCTTTTTCCAATTCTTGGTTGCGTTGTAAAAGTTCATGAACCATTCTATAATAGAAACAGGACTTGCTACTTCTGCACCATCAGGGCTTGGATGAACCCCTGGTGGCACCACATCAGGGGGAAATAATATCCATTTCTTGGATCCTTTGATTATTGCATTCCAAGCGGAGGTAGAATTTGGATCAATGTGGAATGATGAGCCAGACCCTGCAGGTCCAATTATAATCCACCTATAATCTGGCCTCTCATTACCCAAAACACTAAACAAATCCTCATTGAAGTACATCGGGACATCATAATCCTTTCCTAATTGAGGAATTTTCTCCGCAAACTTTGGGTCAAACAAATACAAGGGCCTTTCTTCCCTCACTTGATCAGAGTACTTAAAGTAGTCTTCAAGCTTCATTTCCACCGGCCCAACTGAAAATTTCACATCCCCACATTTCTCAATAAGATAATCCCTATTCCACTTCTCCAATCCAGGCCAATTCTCCAAACACCCTTCTAACAAAACTGGCTTATTCGGTTCCTCAAAATCCATCACAAACTCATCAAGAGAAATCCCTTTCCTCCTCATTATATTATCCCTCTCTAGCCATTCAGGTTTCATTTCAAGATTAGCACATAACCAACTCTGAAACAAGTAATCAGAATAAAAGTCTCTAACTTTCAAACCAAAACTCAAAACTGGAAATGAAGGCCTATATGCACTAACAAAAGTAGACCTCCAACACCCCTTAAACAAGAACCCACCTTTACAAGTCTCCAATACAAGATTCCTCCAAAGGGGTTCATGATTACAGAAAATATAGAAACCTTTGCTTACAGTTGACAAAATACCCAAATGGGTACCTTCCAAAAGGCCTAAAATATCAAGAACAAGCTCATCAGTTAAAGTCTGAAGATTACCTAGACCAGTATTTCTTGAATTATGAGATGATGGGTTGAAATAAAGATTCCCAAGTGGCTGAACTCCGTAGGAATCTGATTGTGCTGAAGATTTCAAGCTGAAACCTTCATCTTCTTCTTCTTCTTCTGGTGCTATTTGGTATGGTTCCGCTACCGTTTCTTCTTTTGCAGAAACAGAAATTCTCTTCGATTTCTTAATCTTACCGTTTTTTCTCTTTCTATTTTGCTGCTTGTATATCAAGCTCTTGTAACCCAGCATTGTTGAAGTTGAGAAGTATAGTTTGAGCCGCCAACGTTTCACAATGCAGCCAAACCTGATCTATTTATAGTGCGTTTTTTTCCCTTTTCTTATGTTTTTTTTTTTTCCGGTGTTCGAAGCCCACGACTAAATCTGGATGCTCACTGCAGGGCTCTCATTTGGGGGTGGCGCGCTCCCAACAGGATTTTCTTCGTACCGAAGGCTCGAACCCGAAACCTCTGGTTAAAGGTGAAGCACTTTCAATGCACCATGTTGGTCCCTTTTCTTATGTTTATTTATAGGCATAGTATATAAAAAAACAGGCCCTCAAACTTAACTTCAACTCGCAATTAATTACTTCAACTTTGAGATTACACTTCTAGACATCTTAATTTGATCCCGATTGACAATTAAATCCTCCAACGCATCATTAATATCTCATGAACTCTCAATACTAACCATAACAATATAATCAGTAAAATCCCACAAGTGATGTATGAGGAAAGTAGAATGTAGGCAGATTTTACCACTGCCTCGTGGAGGTAGAAAGGTTGTTTTTTTTCAAAAAAACTCTTGACTCAAGTGCAACAAATCTCGATACGAACTCCTGAGTCTCAATACTATCATAACACATAAATTTTGGAGGTGTGACACAATGGATGCAAGTAAAGTGACAGCTAAGACCAAGTTTGAGTGATTGTTTATCGTATTTGAATGTTTACGTGCTTATTAAAGCCAAAAAGTTGGAGTGAATAGCTGTAGCAGGAGCAATTCATTAACACGTCGTAGTAGACGAATAAGAAAGAAATTCTTAAGAGAACGAATACAAAAGTGCAATAAGCACAAACATCTGATTGACAAAAAAAGAAAAAGTAACAAGAGAAAAAATTCATTAACAAGTTGTAATATACAGGAAAAAAGAAAAAGAAAACCTTGAGCAGAAACCAAACAAGCCATATTGATCACAATTATTCACAAGTTCCAAACTGGCAGTGGAACATCTATATTTTTAATGACACTGGTTCAGCCAAATGTTACAATTCCATGAATCAAGCGGAAGAACACAGTGCAGAGTGAACCCACAATTTGCAGCAGCAAGGAATACAAGGGGGAGAAAGAAAGTAAAATGAAAAGGCAATCAATCTGACTACAATCCATTTCGTACTGACGTTTATGATACAGTCTTCAGTGATCGATGTGGACTACTAGGAGCTGGTTTTACACCTGCGTGCTCATCAGACATCTCCACTGCCCCACGTGAGGTCCCTTGTCTAAAAGCATTAGCAAGCCTGGATTGTTGGTCGACGATCCAAATGGGTACCTAACAAGTATCAAGATTTAATTGAATGTTAAAAATTGCTCAAACAAACAACTAAACTCAAGCAGACAGAAAGGGAAATAGGTTGTTGCTTTCTTTGCTAAGGTAAGAGAATCGTAGGAAGTTGAAGCAGTATAGAAACAATTTATTGAAAAGAAACCGGATTGCAATGATCAACTCACTTGCATCTGCGTGCTTTTCTTCTCCATAAAACAAAGCATGTGACCCACTGAATAAAAAAGAAAATAAGATAAATCAGCTTACGTATAAATCAGAAGACAACACAGAAACAGGAGGGCAAAATAAGAAAGGTGGATTGACGAAATAAGATGAGAGTGAGAAATTTTGATGTCAGAATAAAACAATTGATTTGCTATTTATTACCCCATTTATGATTCTAAGCTAGGTCCACATTGATTCTAGAGATTGTAGGTCATTTGGGACAACTAAACAACATGATTTTAGGTTTACCTTGTTCACTTTTAGTGTCATCAATGTAATAGAAGAAAAATCAAATGGTAATTATGATATTTTGACCCTAGAACCCCTTCTCCTCACAGGAAATAAACAATTAGTTCTAGCCAATTTGTTTAGAGTCCAAGTGGCCCACCCAAAGTAACTAAAGTAGAGAGCTTTGTGTCAACTATCCATGTCCATAAGGACAAACATGGCTATACAGGAAGATGCCTGTGAAAATGCATCAAGATCCAAGTAATGTCATAATGACCTGGCAAAATAATCTGTCTACTTGCCATTTGAAATGTGATTCTGCTAAAACTTTCGAACTACATGGGTTAGGAACAGCTCTTCCCATTTGAGAATGGACTTCTTGATTAGACATAAGCCCAAGACACTAATTCTTATGATATTATCTGGTGAAGATTAAGTGTACTTGGATTAAACTTATTGAAACATCTTAAACATAATTTTCTCCAAACACCAGCTCTGAGCCACACCAAACCTCACTCATAGTTGATCCAATAAGAAAAAGACAATGACCACAAAAGCTAACTCAAGGTCCAGTAGAGGTTTCAGCAAGAGACACAACCCAATTCATTCTCAGTTTTTCCTTTTTAGGTGACCGAAGGTTTCTCTCGCTCCATGCTCAGCAGAAAATGTTTTATTCATCATCCTAAATTCTAAATGGTTTATCTTAATACACAAAGCAGCTTACTACAAAGATTGCCCCCAAAGTCTCACCAAGAAGAAAGCTAAGAAATGGGAAGGCAGATTCTCACAGCACTATATTCAGAGTGCAGCAAATAAATCACCATCTTGCATGAAATAAATCACTCGAAAGAACTCAAACCTTTTTGTTTTTAGATAATTGCAACAAGAACTCAAGCACATAAATTAAGTAGCACAGTGACAAAAGACTGTTCTATGTATCAACCTTTCTAATACATTGTATAATTACATAACTTTGGCATTAATAGATTACCCAAAGAAATCTTAAACGTCACACGCAGAAACACTTAAAGTAGGGCATTTTGGTACATTACACACATTTTTAATTTAACACCACAAGATTCAAAAGTCTTCTTTATTTCTTTAACTTCATGTCAAATCAAACTAAGATAAAAAAAAAATGAAATGGAGGGAGTATATGTTTACTGTCACAAAATTGCTTCTAAATGTCCATGCAATGAGCCAATAACCCAAAATTTGTGCTTTCACGTTGGACAAAGACCATAATTATCATCATAACTGAGAAAACCAAGCTACTGCAAACCATAAAGTTAACACAGATTAATACCATACCTTGAATACAGACATGCATGAAAAGCTCCCAATTACAGATGTCTTCTTCGCAGGTTTTCTCACGGCTGGAGACATCTCTTTGCATAACTGCTGAGCAATCTCCTTGAGCAATATCACCTGTGCTTTATCAGTCCGCATAGCAATCATAGCCTGTCTCATTGATTCCCGGTCAGCCTCAAGTGCCTGGAGCCTAAAGTACAACTTTGTGACCTCTGGATCTCCAAAATCTGTGTTATTTAATGAATCCCTTGGGGTATAGTCGTCAACCATTCCGGCTGAAGCCTTGAGTTCTGACACACCATTATATCCAGCCCCCTGATGTACAGAATCAATTGTGTAAACTCGGTCACTCATGTCATCTCCAATTTCTGATGAATTATCCACCTTCCTCAAGTTTGAACGCTCTTCTGTTTGTGAATATTCTGCTTTTCTAATACTTCCACCAAATCTTGGAGAATCTGAGATGAAATCTGAGTTAATTTCTTTATTTGTAATGAAGGGAGATCCTACACTATCAGTCGAAAATTTTCTAAGATGTCTATTCCTCCTTGGGGAATGACCAACTATCACTTTTTCAAGTATGTTGTTCTTGAAAAGATCCCCATCAGTGCTTCTTGGCGTCCTCTCCAATTGATTGATCCTATGCTCCAAATCGCGCAATTGGTCACATGAACGTGGGGTCTCTTCAAATGCATATTTCTCAACATCAACAATGTCATTATCAAATTCTGTGTATACTTGATTCTCATTAATAGTGCATTTCAATGGAGGGTAATCAAAGGGAGGAACTTCGAATTGCGCATTGATAGTCTCGGAGATACTATTGTTCCGACTAAAACGGCCCTTTTCTGTCTCACAATCACCCTCAGCCTCAGATTCTGTTAGCCCATAACTCATCATTCTATGCTTATACATTTGCACCTCACAAGTCAATGATTGAATTGTTTGCTCCCTCTTGTATAATATATCCTCCAACGCCATAATCTCCTGCTGATCATGTGCCGTTTTCTCCTCAGTGTACCTCTTGAATTGTTTAAATTCCATCTGAACCTCTGCCTTTTCTCCTTGCAACCTCAAAATCATGGACATGGCCTCATTCGCCGCCGAGGAAGACGCATTTCGTTCTTCCTCCAACTCAGCACCTAAATCCTGAATTGTGTGTTGTTGCTTACTTACCATTTCCCTAAGTGCTGTACATTCATTTTCGATTTCAATACGAGCATTTAGAGGTAAGACAAAGCCTGGGATCATAAACGTATTCTCATTATATTCATCAAATTTTCGCTTCACAGATCGGAGCCAAGTCCCTGAATAGGACCTGTTCATTGCAGAACAACTGCTGCACCCGCAGTTACAACAGTTGACCTGGCTGGTCGTTGGGGGTGAATTTTGAGAATCCATATTCTATTGCACATCCAATCAATCGTCCAGCCTCAATTCAGAAATTGATTCCTCAAATAGAATCATAAAAGAAAAGCAGGAAAAAATAACAGAAATATCACAAATTAAAAGACGATTAATCCTGTACAACAAGCTCTCAATCCCTCCACCTTCGATAAAATGTTAATGTATATATGTATACCCCTCGACTTCACATAGGATGAATTCCTCCTTCCCTCAGTTGCAACACAGAATACACATTCCTGCAAAAACACCCACATTTTTTTCAATTCCAAGCCTAGGCGCAGTACCCTATAGTTAGGTTCACATTGCTGTACTCCAAAAAACAAGAAAAAGAAATAGCTGAACATCAACAATAATTAATACATGGATTGCTATGTGCAATACCAAGGCCAAGATTAGCTTTATCCTGCCAATGTTGATGCCCATATCTATTTCCACATTTTATTCAATACCAAAATCTTTCTACATCACCACCATCATCAAAGAAAAAAACTACACATTTCACATAAATTAAGCAGAGCTTTGTACCCAAAACAAAATGGTTGTATCACTACTCTGTTTGGATGGCTGATACGTATTGTTGCATAAAGTAACGTATCCTACCGTACTTTATTATTTTAAGTAGTATAATATTTGAATACATCATATTCTTTTCCATCTTTACATAATATCACACATCAACAATCTGAACGATAAAACCTACAATATACAATGATCACACCAAATCAATCCTTATGCAAAATGAAAATTCTCGTCATTAGCTAATGATGAATTTAACCAGTATCAATCAAAACAAACATTACATTTAAACTAAGGATACAATTCAATACAACAGGTAACAACCATCCAAATTATCGTCGAGATCAATATTCCTTGTATGAAAACCACAAAAAATCCACCAAATGCAAATCGATGCACATAAATACGAACAAATATACATTTACACATATAAATTGATCGAATTTTTTTTTAAAAAAAAAACGATCATGAAATTAAGGTACCTGAAAATCATACGGTATAGCTGTAGCTGAGAAACGGAGGTGAAATTCTCCCGGAAAAAATGGAAATTATCGTTCCAGCTTCCCGGAGAATTGAAGATATCGAGGAAAGCGAGGGAAAATGAATGAAAAAAAATACAGAGATAGAGAGAGAAAAAGAGGGATAGAGGGAAAAACGAAAAAAATCAAACGTGGGAGAGAGAAAAGAAGGGAACTGAAAACCCTTTTTGTGTATTTTTTTTGTTTTTGTTTCCCCAATTTGTAAATTTGTTAACTGTTTTCTGATTATTTTTTCCTTTTCTTTTCTCTCTAATTCTTTTAACAGATGAAAATGTGAGATGATTTAGAGAGGAAAAGAAAAGGGGTGAGTTTTGGAATTTCACTATTGTTGCTAAGCTAGAGAAGGGAAATTTTGGTTGAGAGTTTTTTACGGAGAGTAATAACTGAAACCGCGTACTAATGTTTGAATAATATTTTATTACTATTAGATATTTGATTATCTAACAGAATTAAAACGATATGGAGAGAAGTAATATATACGTGTTGATAGGCAATTAGTAATTACTAGTATATGTTCTTAAATACTTCAGCTACTCGAATTTTTAAGAAATGATGTATTTGTTATCTATAAAAGTGATATATACGTGTTGATATAATCTAAGAAATTAGGCAATTAATAATTATTAGTATATGTTCTTAAATATTTCATCTACTCAAATTTTAAGGAAGAGCATTTTTCTTATCTATGATTGTTGTGTTATTGTCTTATTTCTTTTGTGTTTATGTAAGATTTTTCCTTGCTAATTCTATTGAAAGACTAATATATGTCACACACTAAATATTCAAATAAGAATTTATTTTCTTTTAATTATGTGTATTTAGGGTGTGAAGAAAATATTCTTGAGAAAATAAGTCTGTGTTTTATTTATTTATTTATTTGTCGGTACATAAATAAAAAATAATTTTAAAAGTATTTATATATAATTTAAATAAATATAATAATAGGTTCAAGTTAGGAGAATATGGTGATGAGAATGTTGTTTACGAGGTTGGGGTGAAACTGAATTGTGTTGAGGAATGAAAAGCACGTGATTAAAGTAAAATGTCATTTGTAAAATTTATTTTTTCGATATATTTTTATTAAGTAAGTTATGTCAATCGAATATGAAAAAATTGAAAAATTAATTATGATATAATACTTTAATGTGACTATATCCAAGTGAGGATTGGGATAAGGATAAAGATAAAAAACAAGTGATTTTTTTTTTCATATGAAGCAAAATAAATCCTCAAAAGGTATTTGACTATTTTTTCTTTAACTAAAAAAAGGAGTAATTTCATATCCTTGGAGATCTTGGTTGACAGAATCCTTACCTAGTGAGGGCCATGTTTTCTCTAAGTTTTTTTTTCATTTAATTTTTAATGTTGAACTAATAATTAATTAAATACTTTGGTTAAATTAAATGAAGAATAGCTTATAATTATTTTGGCTGAATCTTTGATGGTGTCTACCTGATTATATTGAAAATATAAAAAGAAAACTTTACACAATTCCATCAAATTTATTTATCAATATGGCTGAAATATACACACTGTATTATTGTGTATAGATATGCATATTAGTATCATAATACGTCATATTTGTAGAATAGTATATGCATGTTTATTATTTAGTATAAATATATACAATTTATATATTTGACACATATTTTATAAAATAGTATTCAAACTTCAAAGTATATAGAAAAATTTAAAAGTAGAATCACGCAATACAATTGTCGAAAGATGGATGCTCTATTTTATTTTATTTCATTAAGAAAGTATTACAAATTTAGTACATACTGTTCAAAAAAAAATATGAAGAGAACTAATTTGAGATAAAATAATGCGTTATTATTATCGATATTACAGAAAAGGAGAAATTTTGGATTCTCTTATGATTGCCATGGAATTCTTTTTTTTCCCAAAATGAAATAACATAAATGAATGAACAAAAGAAAATCAAGCCTTACATATAGTTAAAAATACAAATTGTTGGTTATACATTAAGCTAAGATGTTAACCTTTTCATTTAAATTAAAGACAAAGACATTTCATCACTAAAAAGAGCTTTTTATTTTATTTTTAGGAAATACGATATTGAAGTTATATTTTTTTGTCGTTCTATTTAAAATTGATTGAATCTTGAATATATTTATTTGGTACAACTTTGAACTTATGACAAAATAAAATAGAAAAAATGATCTTTAATATATGAGTATTGCTTTATTTTGATCGTTAATATACCATTTTGATTGAAATAATCTTTAATGTATAATAAAAGGTGTTCATTTAGATTCTTTGTCCTAAACCTATCAAATTTACTCAAAAAAAGTGTTAAGTTTAATAGTGAAACCCACGTGACAAACAAAATACACCATTATTGAGTTTCATCAAATGTAACTTCATTTTCTCCACTCTCTCTAACAAAAATCACTATTTATCGTTCCTTTCTTCATTAACCAATGTGCAATTTCCCCTAAATCCACCACTAAACCAAATCGGTGCAAATTCATAGTCGTACTTTAGAAATCGCGACATAACAACTTCAAATCGACAAATTCACTAAAAAATACTTTGTTTAGGTACAAAATCTCCATATGAAGAATATATTTTGATTCATCATTCTGCTAAAGCCCTCAAACATCAGATTCTTCGATTACTATATGAACTGTGAAATATAAATTGAGCTACATCCACAATAGCCAGATATATTACATTTACTAACTCGGGCTCAAAGAGATAAGAATATCAAAACATCCCGAAAATCTTAGAACAATTAAATAAATCTACATTAAAGCCAAATATAGAGATACTATTGGCTAGCAAAACTAAACGTAACTTGTCATAAAAATTTATTTGTTCGTATTTGATATAATTAGTACAAATAATAGGCTTAATATAAAGAGGAAATTACACGATTAAGCAAACATATACTCGTTAATTAGCTAACGTAGCTACAGTTTGCATTAATTACAATTCAGAACTTACTTCTAGCTATAGTTACATTCCTCTCTCTCACCTCTCTCTGGAATCTCGTTCGCCTCTCTCCTCTTTTCAGTCATCTCTCTCACCTCTCTCCTCTCACTGTCCAGTCTCTCTCTTGATTCCCTTCTGCCAGACTCTCTCACACTTTATGCAAACACAAATTACACAAATACAAATATATAATTTGTGTTTGTATAAAGCGAGAGAGACTGGATATACAAATACAAATACATATCTCTTCACCCTATATACTTATAATTATACAAATACAAAACTCCCTCTGCCTAATTCTCTTTTGTCTTTCTCTCTCTTCATACAATTACAAATTATACAAATACATATGTATAATTTGTGTTTGTATAAAGCGAGAGAGACTAGATATACAAATACAAATGTTTAAACTCGATTCAATTGTATACAAATACAATTTGTATGCAGATATACAAATACAATCATTGATACATATACATACTAGTTACATATATACAATTGTCTAACCGATATACAAATGCAATTCACCTCTTTCAACTCTCTGTCTTCTCTCGCTCGCCTCTCTCTTCCCTCTAACATGTAGCTACGAATTGTAATTAGCAAACTATATCGAGCCTAAATAAGTTATTTTGAGTGAATATATGCGAAAATTCTTCTAATATATATTATACCCTGAAAAGTTCTCAAAACAACAAAGAGAATATAAATTGTAGTCAAGTGAATGAATTTTTTTTAATTGATGTGACGATTTAAAATTACCACATCCACTATACTTTCCCAATGAAGCCATGAATAAGAACAATGGATTTGGTCGGGCCGCATTTAGTGATGGATAGGGATGGCAATGGGGCGGGGCGGATGCGGGGAGGGGTGAATTTAAGGTTATTGATGGGGCGGGTGGGTTTAAGGTCATGCGGGACGTGATTAGGTTTGGGAAGAGGGGTAAGCTTAGCCCCAGGTTTATCGGTCCTTTTGAGATTCTGAGGCGGGTAGGAGAGGTGGCTTATGAGATAGCCTTGCCTCCAACTTTTTCCGGTGTTCATCCTGTGTTACATGTCTCTATGTTGAGGCGGTATGTTCCTGATGAGTCTCACATTTTTCAGTGGGATTCATTTCAGCTCGATGAGACCTTGAGTTTTAAGGAGGAGCGTGTGGCCATTCTGGACAGGCAGGTTAGATAGTTGTGGTCTAAGGAGATTCCATCCGTGAAGGTTTTATGGAGGCACCGTCCGGTCGAGGAGGCTACTTGAGAGGCCGAGCTTGATATGCGGACCCGGTATCCTCATTTTTTTAGTCTTTAAGTATTGCCTTTGTCTTACTTTTGCGGACAAAAGTTCTTTTATTGGAATTTGTTGTAATGACCTTCGAGGTCATTTCTATGTTTTTGTGTGCTTTTCTTATTTTGGTCGTTTCCATGGCTTCCTTATAGCTTGTGTGTGTTAACTCCATAGAATAAGTTGATTTTGATAAACGACACTTAAAAATTACTCGTACCCTTCGCAGGCAAAGAAATCAAAAAGAAAAGGATTCAAGCATAAAGCACAAACAAAAAAGGAAAAAGATTTGTTCGGATCTCTAGAGCAACTAAAGAAAGGAAAAAAATGATCAAGAGATTCCAGAATTAATGCAATACAGCCACAATCCTAGCAACAGTTCAATTGAGCATATCTTGATTGATACGACGAAATCAAAAAATCAGCAATCCAGCCAAGAATCAAGGAAGCTACCAAGAGAAGGAAGAAAAGCCATTCAAGCCGAGAATAAAAAAGGTCTTCACGAAGAAAGAAGCAAAGCGATTTTACCATGCACATATCTGATATGGACATGATCCAGCAAATCGCCTCAATCAAGGAATCCCTCAATATCCTTGATTGAGATAAACACCCTTGGGTTTTCCTTACAAGAGTAAAAAGATATCTATATAAACCTCATTTAGCCTTAGTTGTGAAGCACACACTTCTCTTGAATTTGTACTATTGTCTTTTGTTATCTTTCATAAAAGCTTTGTATTCTTGTCAGTATACAACTGAAAACGAAAAGAGAAAAGAAATATATGAGTGTAGGTTATACAAGTAGAGGTTGTGTCAAAGTAGAAGATCTGATTTGCATATCAGACAGTCAGTCGAAATACTTTGTAACACCCAAGTTTCTCAACAAGCTCTTAAGGAAACCCTTGAAACCCAAAGGGACTGAAAATAGGCACCACATCGGTGTTTCGAACCAGTATAAAAACTCTCTGAGTCTTTTACTTACTGCATTTATTCCTTCCTTATACTGTTATAATAATCTGCAGATGAGTCGACTGTTCCACATAGAAAGTCAACTAAAGTATTTTTTAATTCACCCCCTCTTGACTTTAAGTGTGTGCGCAAGGTTGGGTAGCATCCTCTCTGAGGTGTTCGGTTAAATTTGGTGCAGGTTTTGAGTTTTGAAAGCTTTATGTTTGAAAAAATTGACTTTAGTCAACATTCAGAGATTTTGATGTCGGATCGGAATTTTGTTAGTTCCATCAGCTCCGGAAGGGCCTGTTCTGTCTAGATTGATAGTTGGTATCCATCGTTTACGGCTAGGACTATGGGGTATCTAATCCCATTCGCTCCCCTAACTTTCGTCTCTCAGTGTCAGCCCAGCAGAGTGCTTTCGCCGTTGGTGTTCTTTCCGATCTCTACGCATTTCACCGCTCCACCGGAAATTCCCTCTGCCCCTACCGTACTCCAGCTTGGTAGTTTGAGTTCTCAGGGTACGTGTGGAGTTGATGCGATTAAGCATTTTAACTTTTGAGTTTTGCTCAAAATGAAACTTGGGGCAGCTTTCTTGGTAAACATGCTCAGAATCGAATTCTGTCAGCGCAGTTAGCTCTGGAATACTGAGTTTGGTCTAGAGCTCTAAAGAAGTAGCGAAAATGGAGTTAAATGTGATTAAAATATTTCTTTGTAAAGAATATAAAATATTTTGTTTGATACGTGGGCTTATAGTCAAACTTAACATGTTTCTTCGACAAATTTATTAGATTTAGGATAAATAATTAAATGAACACATTTTATTGCATATTAAGGTCTAAGGACCATTTTGATCGTTTTCTACTTTTCTCAAACAAAACACAATAATCAAAATATTATTTCTTCTTTTTAAAAAGGGAACATTTATAACTATACTACAGTCTACAAAAATACAAATATGTTCATGTTTTTCTATAAAAAATCAGAACCAAACAATAAAAACAATATGTTTATTTCTAAAGAATCATTGACATTACCAACTATTAATATCGATCCACATTATTATTATCGAATTATCATATCATAACAAATTTTTTGATATCGTAATTTTGGTAAAACACATGATTCGAGAAAAAAAAATCTACGTTTTTTTAAGGTGAAGTTTGGGAATAGAACAATTCCTTCTGTTGTGTATCCTCGATTAATGCAACCTCATTATGATATATTATTTTAAACTTTTCTGGTATTCAGTATGATATTTGGGTTTTAGAAACAACATACCAAAATACTGACTATCATATCGATGTATATAATCAAATAAATAACACACGCGCGCGGGCGTGTGTGTGTACATATATATATATATCAAGAAAATGTACGTGAAATAACAAACATCTAGAGTAATATAGCTATAGTTTTGATTATTTTTAATCAGTGGCTATAGTTTCACGAATTTTTGCTATTCGGTTTCCTAATTGTATAAATCAAGAATCTGTATAATTAGCCTGATTATATAAATTCATAATTTTATAAGTTGTATAATTTGGTTCCTAATGTTATAAATCTAGAATTTGTATACGATTTATGAAAAATTCAAAATAAATTACTATGTTTTTAATTGGCAAGCGAAAATACAAACAGAGTTTTGAAAAAAAATCATAAATGTATAAATACAAAATTTGTATATACTTACCTTGTTTGTGTATCCGCAAACGAAATATACAAATCTCAATCTTCATAGTAAACAGAACTATAGCCATGAAGCGCAATTACTGAAACTATAGTTGTAGAACTTTATTATGTCTATTATCTTTGTTATTTTTGAAATTTTCTCATATATATTATTAAACTACTAACAAATATGCAACATAATATTAGTATAAACTAAATGTTTAAAAGTTAAAAGTCTGACTACTTTATTTTGATTGAAATGTATTTAAATTGAATTGATTAACAAAAGAAGTTGTTTGTACTTTCTTTTGAATATATATATATATATATATTTTTTTTTTTCCCTCTCTACATGTGTAATGTGTTAGTATGATACAATTGAGACCCTTTTTTGCATTGTCGAATTCATAATACTCTATTATATAACTATATATTAGTCGAAGTTGAACAAACTATGATTACCGATTTACCATATCGCAAAATATCAAAATCGAACTTCAAAATACCGAACCATACTGAATTAAATTGGTATGGTAATGATATAACTTTAAAAAACGAATACCAAAATTACGACACCAAAATTTCAAATACCGTATCATATCATGCCCACCCCTAGGCCACTACAACATTAATCACCTTTATTATAATTATCACCACCATCATTACTAGTCATTAACACTGGCCATTACCATTATTACTACAAACCAACTCCATTACCATTAGCGACCATGAGCATAGATATTTTATTTTCTTTAATAATAATTTTGTTTTATCAAATGAATATTTTATATTTAATTATATATTTATTACATTTACAAACAAACAAATCATGCACATTCAGAAATTGTTGTCTAAAACATGAAATAAAGATTACCATATAAAATGTAAAATATTTGATAGAATTTATTTCAGAAATGTAGAATGTACGAAAAATTCAAATGTAATACAATTAGTCAGCTTCTTTATTTGAAATATATTATTTAGAGAGTTAATGTTTTTGAATAAAGTAGAACCTCTTTAATGAGTAAATTAATTTTGAATTCTATCAATTAATAGAGGTAGAGTGATAAATTCACTATTTCAATTTGTGTGTCAAATAAAAAATGAACAAGTAAATAATAACATAAGCAGTATAAAATAAGATTGAAAAAGTTGATTAATCAAAAAATATATTCATTATTTAGATTGAGACATGATATCTTAATTATTCAATGTAAATTCAAAATCTAACAACTTTTTTAATATTTAATAAAAACAAATAAAGCCTTAAGACAACAATTGGAATACTTCTTTTAAAAGAACTTTTGGAAACTAAACACTTGTCTAAAAACATAAAAAAAATTAATCACACTTCTTTAATTTATTTATTTATATTTATTCAAAACGCCACCTTATTTTTCACGAAAACCACAAAAATAGTGAATTGTCGGTAACCCCTAAACCGCCGTCAAGTAGACCTACGACGTGTCAGCTTTTCATATGCTGTCTCTTTTAACTCCTTTTTTCAACTGACAAGTGACATTAGCAAAGGTTTCTATAAACATCATAATAACTGCTCGACAATAATTGTTCACGGTTGACTTGATACATTCTAAAAAAATACCCCCTCCATCTATTTTTAATCGTTATATTACATTTTTCAAAAATTAATTTGACTAATTTTTTAAGTTAAATTAGATTATATTAATTCGATATTTCAAAACAAAAAAATAGATATTCAAAACTTGCATATCAATATGACGAAAAGATATATCGTAAAATGTTAGTCAAAGTTCTCATCGATTCCAAAAAAAGAAATCATGACAATTAAAAGTAGACAAAATTAATAAATAACAGGAATAATATTACTATATTATCCTTGCTTTAATATTTAATAACAATGATAAAATAGACCCAAAAAAATTTGAATTTTCTAAATTGGGCAAATATGTTTTTGGACAAATATTTTTACTACCGTGGACAACTATCGTTGAATATGGAGACAGTATTTCCCCTTCCCCTAATTTACCCTTTTCTTTTCCATTATTTCCAAACGTATCCTTTTTCCCCATCGAAAACCCAACCTGTTAACACTCAACTTCAGAAACTCATCCTTCTCTCTCCCACCCCACCCCCCTCTGAACTCATTTCTTCATATACTCCCGTACCCCCACCCACCCCACCCCCTACTCACCTCGCCCACATCGCCGGTGATTAGTTGATCGGACGGTGACTCTTTATCCTCAAACATGACCATGCTGAATCCTCAACCGCTGGATGTGAGTCCTCTCTACATTTCTTCTCTGAATTTTTCATTTTCACAATCGGTATCTGTTTGTGTTTTGTAGGTTTAGGTTTTGTGAAATTCTGGTGTAGTTATACAGATATGGTTTGCATTTGTGATCGGATAGGGTTTTTTATTTGCGGAGAGTTAGGGTTTAGGGATTGAATTGTGTTCATTGTTTTTAAAATTGAGTTTGCGATATCAGGGATGTGAAAAAGGTAGGATTTTTGATTCGTGAGAGGGATTTAGGGTTTTACTAGTCACTAGATCATGCTTTCGACTTGATTTTATGATGCATGTATTATTGTTCAGGCACATTTGATCTTGTATCCTCCATCAGGTTGCCCTAGATCATTCAAAATGCAGAAACACTTGCCACAACACCAATGTTATCAAATAAAAAACAGATGCCCAATCTGAGCTCATCTACCCCAAATAAAGCAAGCAGCTTTACCAGGGACCTACACTTGTAAGCTATGGCGAATCGTCATAGCTACAAGTATAGGTCCCTGGTAAAGCTGCTTGCTTTATTTGGGGTAGATGAGCTCAGATTGGGCATCTGTTTTTTATCTGATTCTATTTGATAATAGTTGTGTTGCGGCAAGTTTTTCTGCATTTTGAATGATCTACGGGCAACCTGATGGAGGATACAAGCGTATGTGTTGGGTAAATTTGTCTGGGAAGGTTGGGACAGATGAGCTCACACTAATCTCTGAAATCCTTTTTTTTTCTTGGGACAATTCAGCAGCAAGAAGACGAGGAGATGCTTGTGCCACATTCTGACTTAGTTGAAGGTCCTCAGCCGTTAGTCGAAGGGCCTCAGCCAATGGAAGGTTGTTCCTCTTTTAGTTGTTACTGTTTTAGTCTCTTCTCTGTTTAAGAAGAGTTTAGTTTGGCAATGATTAGTTTTATGTTTGGTTTGTTCTTGTTATAACATTTTGATGTGATCATATGGTGAATTTACTTAACAGTGGCAGCTCCTGAGAATGCTACTACTGGGGAGAACCAAGCCGTGGACGAGCCTCAGGCTTCCCGGTTTACATGGACAATTGACGAATTCTCTCGATTATCTGTGAAGAAGCTATATTCTGAGCCTTTTGTTGTTGGTAGTTATAAATGGTGAGTGGCATTTGTCACTTACATTGGTGGTTAAATTTTGATATTTTTTTAAAAAAAATGGGTTATAATTGTCCTATGGCTGGCATTGGTTTGTAGGAGAGTGCTTATATTTCCAAAAGGAAACAACGTGGAGTGTTTGTCAATGTATTTAGATGTGGCAGATTCAGCTACATTGCCATATGGGTGGAACAGATATGCTCAGTTCAGCTTAACAGTTGTAAATCAAATAAACCCCAAATATTCAGTGAAAAAAGGTATTTTCTTGTCATGTATCCGTGCAGCTTAAGATTGAATCCCAATTTCGTCTGTATGATTATTTGGAAGTCAGTTTTTATTTTTTCCTTGGTTGCCATTTCATCTGTCTAGGAATATTCTCCGTTTCTCCCTCAGTTGAAGTACACTTATTTGAACTCTCTTTGGGGAAAAAATTTAAAAAGCAGTGTCTTACCTTTCCCGACATTGACTAATTCTCTGTGTTTCTTTAAGTTTGTAAATTGTATGTCTATTTTTAATTTTCTTTTGAATTGACTTCCCTTTCTTATTGTCATAAAAACCAACGCCTTTTAAAACTTTTTGAAACGATATGGCCTAGAACTCACAACATAGCACCAACACAAGAAGATATCAAGTCCTTGGAGTGATACAAAAGGTGCCATTTATGTAATAATCTAAGTTTCTTCTATAAAGAACTAATTCTAGGGTTTAGTTTTATTAGTCTAGTCTAGATTTTGATGAATGAGTGTTCTACTCATTGGTGAGTGATTAAGGAATATCCCTTCTTTCTCTTTAGTGAGCCCATTTGGATTTCCCTTGTTATGGTAGATCCATTTATGAGTTCAATCTCTTTTCCCTTGGATTCATTATCCATGCTTTCTTCTAATTTCTGTTTCCCCTTGTCTAATTTCTTGTGTTATCCCCTTGTTTTATCTTGTTTCTTTACTTGTCTAATTTCCCTCTGACCCTGTCCATCCCGGGACAAACATATGGCGAATATTTACCTATTTATTGCATTTAATATGTGGAAATATACTTCATCCTATTGCTTTAGACAAATTTGCAACTTTGTTACTCCAGGCTGCTCCAAATTCCTGAACGAGGCTTCCTAAACTATATTAAGCTTGCTGTTAATAGTCTGGAGACTTATCCTGCCACAAAAAAATCATAAAAAAGAAAGAAAGAAAGAATGAGGTTTCTTAAACTGAAAATTGCAAGTCAAAGGTTTTTGAGCTTTTGACATTATCCAAGTAATTTCTTTGGCCTGTGAACTTGTATAGGATTAAGTGATCTACAAGTTTGTTAGGAGATTGTCTTGATTGTGAGATTCGTGAACTGAATGGCCAGGGAGCCCGAGATGTCGGTTTGTGCTGAACGATATGAGTTTGTTTCATCCTGGCATGGATTTGATTTCTTTTTTTTTGTTGCAGAGACGCAGCACCAGTTTAACCAAAGAGAGAGTGATTGGGGCTTCACATCATTCATGCTTCTAAGTGATCTTTATGATCCCAATAAGGGATATCTTGTAAATGATAAAGTTGTTATTGAAGCTGATGTTGCTGTACGGAAGGTCATTGATTACTGGACATATGACTCGAAGAAAGAGACGGGATATGTTGGACTTAAGAATCAGGGAGCTACTTGTTACATGAACTCTCTCCTTCAGACCTTGTACCATATCCCCTACTTTAGAAAGGTTAGCACATGTTCCAAGTTTTTAGTAAGTATATCTTTGTATTGTCCCTAGACCCCACTTGGTGGGATTTCACTAGGTTTGTTGTTGTTCTTGTATATCTTTTGTATTGATTCTAGAATGTGAGTCATTTTTTGTTTTGGTCCCGCCAGGCTGTGTATCATATGCCAACCACAGAGAATGACATGCCATCAGGGAGCATTCCATTGGCTCTGCAAAGTTTATTTTATAAGCTCCAATATAGTGATACCAGTGTGGCGACAAAAGAATTGACAAAATCTTTTGGATGGGACACTTATGATTCATTCATGCAGCATGACGTGCAAGAACTAAACAGAGTGTTGTGTGAAAAGCTTGAAGACAAGATGAAGGTATGTTTATAAAATGACTAATTGCAAATTCTGAAGATCTTATTGGATCTTCTAATGTTTGCTTTTGTCCAGGGTACGGTTGTGGAAGGGACAATTCAGAAGTTATTTGAGGGGCACCATATGAATTACATAGAATGTATTAATGTGGACTTCAAATCAACGAGAAAAGAGTCATTTTATGGTACGTATCAGGTTTGCCTCTTGTATCCTGAATGCCTGTTCATGGACTTATTTTTTGTATAAACTTCTGCAGATCTTCAGCTCGATGTTAAAGGCTGCCACGATGTTTATGCTTCTTTTGACAAATATGTTGAAGTCGAACGTCTAGAAGGCGATAATAAGTACCATGCTGAAGCACATGGTTTGCAGGTTCAGTACTCTATCAATTAGCAATAAATTGATGGGCCTTAGTTGTGGTTGCATGTCCTCAATAATACCAGTAAAGTATCAAAAAGGAAGATCAATTATTTTTTATGGTCCTTGTAGAACTTGAGAAGGATCTATTTTTGATGATAATTTGTAAATGGTCACACAAAACAATGGAATCTAGAAGCTTAGTGTGAATCCAAATAGATCAGACTTTGAGTTTGTTATTCACTAGTGGCTCTCTAAAACATTAAACCATCTATATTCTTGTGAAAATGCAACAAGAAAATAATCGTCTTGACTGAGTAGGCATATAATTTGGAGCCTAATCTTGCTTCTGGTTTTTTGTTTCCCATCTTTTTGGGGGCTGAGGGTGTTGGTAGTTCTCTAATGTAAATTAAAAATTTCAAACGGATGAGGGTTAGTGTGCTTAAAACTAAGGGAGGCATTTTGTTTGATGAATTTTATTAGTGGAAGCATCAAGCATCATATTTAGAATTGTATTCTGTGGGGATGGGGCTAGGTTGGTGCTAAGCCATTATACAGAACCAAAAGATACATGAAATGCCCTTCCAGCATGTTGAATTTAAAGATACTTGAATGCATAAAGCTAAGAGTAGAGAATGTCACAAAGGATACAACATTACCATTTTCAAAAAAAAATAATGTCACAAAGGACTTCCTTAAGGCAGCAACTGCCTCCTATTTGTTGCCTTTTTCCTTTCTCTTGTTGTGAATTGTGATTGCTGACCATCTCATAAAGAAAAAAAAGGAAAAAAAGTTCATCATATTAAAAATGATATTGAGTTGCTGTTTTGATATCAGGATGCAAAAAAGGGTGTACTATTTATTGACTTCCCTCCAGTTCTTCAGCTTCAGTTAAAGAGGTTCGAATATGATTTCATGCGAGATACTATGGTTAAGGTTAGTACCAGTTTCTTCTTTCTAAGCTTGCTTTATGATTTGATTTCTAGTATTACGGGTTGTTGCATATTCCCTTTGTAAAACAGCGTTATTTCCTATATTTGGTTCAAGCATTTACCTTTGGCAAAAGAACTAGATACCTTTTAACACTGCTGGTTCACGTAGCTTTTGGGTTGTTTCATGGATTTTGTTGAGCGAGTGTTGTTCACTGTTTGCGGGTCCAAACATTTATGTTCAACAAAAGAAGTATATTACTTCGATATTCTACTACATTTCCAAAATAATGGGTCAAAGAAAAGGAAGTTGAAAACAATTTAAGAAATGAAAGAAAAGGAACTTGAAAATGAACCTGTTAAAAGAATTAGATATAAAGGGAAAAAACCAAGGTGGGAGAATTGTGTTCATGATTTTCTTGAAGTGTGAAACCGGATAGTATTTCCTTTAAGGCGTTATTTGGTAGTTGAAATATTTTCAGTGGAAGGTTTTCTAATTTTTTATTTGTCGAAGGTGGGCACAATTTTGTCTTCCATGAAAGAAAAGAAACCATGGAACATGAAAGAAAAGATCCCCCCTTTTGTATCTTTCCATATACTTGGATGCATTCATGAAATCTCACTTACTTTATAAAGAAAACAAAAAAAAGAAACCATAGAACATGGTTTATTCTTCATTGCGATTCCTCTGCATCAATTTGATAAACCGTCGTATTGTCTCCTAAAAAATTGTCTTGTTACTGACTATTAACTTTGTTTCCGACCAACAACCATCATGACCCCCAAATCTTCTGTCCTGCTACGATCAGCTGCTGTCATTTTTGTTTGTCTATCTGAAGTTTGAACATCAGAAAATGATTAACTGTAGTTTTATTTGTTAAAGCATTCTATACTGTGAAATATTTGGAAATTTAGTTTAGATGTGTAGTGTCCTGGTTCAGTTTCAAAAAAAAATGTGTAGTGTCCTGGTTCTCACTTGTGACAATCTTTGATCCTCTGTTGCAGATAAATGACCGCTATGAATTTCCTCTAGAGCTTGACCTTGATAGGGAGAACGGAAAATATTTGTCTCCTGATGCAGATAGGAGTGTACGGAATCTCTATACACTTCATAGGTAAATTTAGCTCTCTTTTCTATGTCTATGTGCAGATAAACACACTGGCATGCAGTCCCAAATATTGTTTTTCTTTGAACTTCTTTGTCTATTCAGCTTAGTATGAAGTGTCTGTCTTTTTCTTTGACAAGCAAAATTATTATATTCACATTAAATCAAAAGCTAAGTTGGTTCTATGTAAGCTTTTCAATTACATCTCTGAGACACACAGGACAAATCATTACATCTTCCTGATTAGCCTGCATCCTTCAAAATTAAGCGAAAATAGAACATGTTTGTCAAACATCTGTGCTTCAAGCTATACACTGTTCTTACCTCCCTCAAAATATCTCTTTTTTTTTTTTTTAATAAATAACCGAGAGATCTCCAAGGATCAGTGGTGTATGGTTCGAAATTTGGTGCATAATGCGCCCGCCCTCTTACCTTCTCCACTTAAGTACCTGACTTTTGTCTGCAGCAGGATTCAAACCAACAACTTGCGCCTAACCCACAAATAATGCGGTGGGCTCTTGGCTCTAGACAAAGCCTTGGGGGTGGGGGGTGTCAAAATATCAACTATTTTTTTTTTTGATAATGAAATATCAACTATTTTTTTCTGTTTATATATGCCACATAATGCATAGGTGAGCAGTGAGCTGTATCCCGCAACTTCTTCTTTGCGGATTATTCGCTTTTCATGCTTGAAGCATTTATTACTTACCTCAATCAGACAATCCCATTACTTGACATAAGCAAGATTTAGAAAACTTCACTATGAAGCGTGTTTTCCCCAACTCTGTATTCTGGCCCAAAATACCCATGTAACATGGAGCAAAGCCGACTTACAAATAATTCCCAGTCCTCGAATACCAACTATGATTTTGCTATGGTTGCCCCATTATCTAGTTGGCTAGGACTATGGTGCGAAGTCTTCGGTGTAACTCAACTATGCTTAATTCGCTAACATCTATTTTTGTTTCTGCTGCTTCATCTAAACCATATGTACCACTAAGATCTGTTTGTAGTTGCTAAGATTCAATTTTTTTTTGTTTTAAATCTTATTTACCCTCTCTTTTTTTTTTCCTTAAAAAATTTAGTTACTTGCTTTCATTCTCTTATGTTATATCTATAAATATTTTACTAGGAATTGGTATGTCACCTTTCTGCGTTCTGTTGGTTAGCACGTGTAGAGCTCAGCAGTTCCGATTACAAATTATATTGGAAAGATTGAAACAATGAATCAATAAACTGTCATTGAATCTGATAAGATTGGCCTTTGAGGGCATTGTTCATGTTTTGATATTTTGGGACGTACGATTATGAGATTCCTTATAAACGAAACTATTTCCTTTTGTTTTTTAGTGGTGTGATAGTTTCAAGCCATTGGCTTACCTAGGTGTGTGGCATTGTCTTTTATCTTTATACTATGAGTATCACCTTGCTTTTCTTAATGGCAGTGTGTTGGTTCATAGCGGCGGTGTGCATGGTGGACATTATTATGCTTTCATCAGGCCAACACTGTCAGATCAATGGTATGCACTCTTTGTAAAACATTTTCTTCGTCACTGTCTCTACTGAACATTTCCTGCAGGATCACAGAGCAGTAGGGAAAAATTCTGCATCATATCGTATTGTCATACAGATAAAGTTAATTAATTGATGATGTAAGTTGAGCTCTGATTGAATGTGATTATTTGGTTCTATATTAGGTATAAGTTTGATGACGAACGGGTGACAAAAGAAGACAATAAGAGGGCTCTAGAGGAACAATATGGTGGAGAGGAGGAGGTATACATCTCTAACAGCACATCTAATTTGTGTCGTGCTGTGTCATGCTTTGATTCTTACTTTTGCTTTTACAGTTGCCACAGACAAATCCCGGCTTCAATAACACTCCCTTCAAGTTTACAAAATACTCCAATGCTTACATGCTTGTTTATATACGTGAGAGTGACAAGGATAAAATAATCTGTGATGTTGGTGAGAAGGACATTGCGGAACACTTAAGGGTATGATTGTCAAAAGTTTCCATGCAAGAAGTAGATTTTCTGCACCTGTTGTTCAGTTCACCATGTTTTTGTTACATTTTAGATAAGGTTGAAGAAAGAACAAGAAGAGAAGGAGGACAAGAGACGATACAAAGCACAGGCCCACCTTTATACAATCATCAAGGTAATTTTCAAATGGTTTAATTGCCCCATATTAAGTTTCTCTCCTTGAATATGCTGTGTTAATCTACTCGTATGTAGGTTGCACGGGATGAGGATCTTAGAGAACAGATTGGTAAGGAGATATATTTTGATCTTGTTGATCATGACAAAGTTCGTAGCTTTCGAATCCAGAAACAGCTGCCATTTAACCTTTTCAAGGTACTTTTTACTTTCTATAATTGTTGTTGCTTAGTTTGGATCCAAGTAGCACATCCAGTGATAGATCAGAATTTAACCCTCATGTCATTCCTGATTTAAATGTGTAGTTAAAGTAAATGACCTTCTCACTTGTTAGCATCAGTAAAAGACTTATGTAGACTCATTTGGAGGAGGGAGTCAGATGAGAGATGAGAATGAGATAGATAGATAGAGAGTAGCAGGTCCTTTTTTTAATGGGATATGCATCAAATCGCAGGAAGAACTAGTCCTTGTGCGTGAAAGGAGTAGCGGTGGTAAAGCATTAAGCATCAAGTACAGAGTTGATTAGAATTGTTCTGCCCCCTAGAGAGAGGTATTGTGCTTGACTGCTTTCCAGGTGGTGAGTCTGTTCTCAAATTTGTCTAAAAACTCATTCCATATTTCCAATGCTCTGTTCTTAGAACCCAAAGCTAGACCGAATACTTTGTAGGTAGAGAACCTATCTCACATTCCAGGAACTCAGCAAAAACTTGGGTTTCAGGCCCAACATTCACAGGATACAACCTGCTTTTTTCTCAGTTCATGAAGCTGATACACCTTCAAACAGGATCATACTTATTTGAGGTTTAGCACATTTTCTTTGTTGGCCTTCACATAGAACAAGAGTTTCATCAGCATACAGCAAATGGGCGATGACCATGCTGTTTTCTTGTCTGCTCTTCACTTTGAAACCCCTGATCCAGCCATTAAACATAGCCCTATTCCATCATATTGTTGACTCCTTCTGTAGCAATAATAAACAAGAAAGGTGATAGGGGATCACCTTGCCTCAATCCCCTATGAGAGGGGAAGAAACCTTCCGGGTTTCCATTCTCAAGAATGGAAAACTTGACATCTCTCAAAAAAAGGATCTAATCCAGTTTATCCTTTTGGTACTAAAACCAATGTTTCTTAGGATGTTAAGAAGGATATCCCAATTCACATTAGGGGTGGCAAATGGGTGGATTGGATCGGGATTTAGATGGATTGAATATGGATTGGATCACAATCCACCCATATAAAAATATGGGTAAATATGGATTTGGTCAAATATGGTTTGGGTAACATGGTTGTAACCCACATTAATCTCCTAAAGTCAAAAAAATATTAAATCAAAGCTAAATTGTTAATACCTCAACCCCTACCCCCACCCACCCCACCCCTATATTATTATTTTTTTAAAAATATTTTTTCATACAAAAAAAGAATTATTTTTTTTTACCCTGTACCCCCACCCCCCAATTTTTTTTTTTTTTGAATTCTTTTTTTGGCCAACCCTCACCCCAGGACACCTCCCACACGCACCCAAACAAAATTTTCAATTCTCTTTTATATGTTCCGTCTTTTAATCTCTTGTCTGTGAGCTTTCTGACAAGCTCTTTTTAGTGAAATCGGTCTGATTTTGACCGAACTATTCCCACCTAAACATAAAAATTTCCAAATTTTTTTTGCCCCCACCCATCCTATCCCCCACCCTCATATCCACCCCCACCCCCCCAATTTTCTATTTTTTATTTTAAAAAACAAATAGTGCAATTAGGGATTTTTATGATAAGTGAGTGATATATGGGTATATATGGATTCTCATGCTTACCCGTTTTGTCCATATTTGTATGAGCTTAAATAGGTTGAAGTCCATATTTACCCATTTAAGAAAATATGAGTGATCCATTTAATTTAATATGGGAAAAATGGATCCATTTCACTTATATGGGCTGAAATTGCCACCCCTAATCAAATGCTCAAAAGCTTTTTGGATATCTAGTTTACAAGGAAGGCCAGGTTGCTCAAACTTAAAAAAAGTAACTTATAAAATGCTCCCACGCATAGTTATCGAGTCTTTTCTCTCTCCTACTTTCTAGGAGGGGGATCCACCCTGACCCAACCTCCGGTGATCCTTCCGATCACCGGAAACTCTCTTTTCTTCATCTTTTTTTCTAAAAAAAAAAATAACACAAACATTAGAGATAATCAGGAGGGCAAAGACAAATGGTTGGCTGAGGGGTTTCCAGGCCCAGACTCAAGGCATTAGAGATAATGTAATGAGGACTACCCACTTGCTATATGCAGATGACTCCCTCATTTTTTGTGAAGCTGACATATCTCGAATCGGACACATTAGGGCAATTCTCACCGTTTTTGAAGGCATATCTGGTCTACATGTTAATTGGCAACAGAGTTTCCTCTACCCAGTCAACAAAGTAAACAACATGGAACTACTTGCTGCTAACCTAGGCTGTCAAGTAGCAACTCTTCCTACTAAATATCTTGGTCTTCCCCTGGGAGCTAAGAACAAAGAACCGGAGGTTTGGGGGTGAAGTTTTGGAGAGGTGTGACAAAAGATTGGCAAGATAGAAAAGCTAATATTTGTCTTTAGGAGGCAGACTAACTCTTGTTAGATCAGTGTTGGATTCCATTCCCTCCTACATGATGAGTTTATTTCCCATCCCCAAAAGTGTTGTGAAGAAAATTAATCAGCTTAGAAGAACTTTTCTATGGAATGGCAAAAAGGAAAACAAAGGCAATAATCTAGTGAAATGGGATGTTGTAACTCTCAATAAGAAGCAAGGGGGGTTAGGAATCAAGAAGCTAAGCTTGCAAAATTCATGCCTACAACAAAAGTGGCTATGGAGGTTCTGTTATGAGGATTCACCTTTATGGAAAAGAGTCATCACAGAAAATTATGACCTCCAAAGCCACTGGAATACTGAAGAAGTTCTGGGAACTTATGGCCGTATCAGAAGACTTTGGCCTCAGTTTCATAGCAACATAGCACTAAAGGTGGGTAATGGTTTAAAGATAGATTTTTGGGGGGAGCTTTGGATAGGAGAGGAGAGTTTAAAAACTCTATTTCCTGATTTGTTCATCCTTAGTCAACAAAATAGAGCCACAATAGCCCAGGTGTGGAGCCCACAAGGCTGGAATTTAGTATTCAGAAGAGCCTTATATGACTGGGAAATTGATAGAGTTGTAAGTCTTCTGTTGATACTAAACAACTTCCCTGGATTGTCTGATGTAGCTGACAGAACAATATGGAAGCTTCACAACACGGGCATGTTCACTGTGAAGTCATGTTACTGGAACAGAAATGTTACCCATACACAGTCCACAACATGGCCTTGGAAGCTTATGTGGAAAACCAAGATTCCCCTAAGAATCTCTTGTTTTGTATTGTTAGTGTGTAGGAAAGCTTGCCTAACTCATGAAGTACTACAGAAAAGAGGTAGACAGATTTGCTCAAGATGTTTTATGTGTACATTAGATGCAGAAGTAAATAGTCATTTGTTTCTTCACTGCAAAACATCTGCAAATCTGTAGAACATGTTCTTCTTTTTGCTTAGAGTGCACTGGGTGATTCCAAAAACTACTAGAGGAATGCTTAACAGTTGGAAAGGGATTGGAAGAAGAGAATCAGAGGAGGACTGGTGGGAAATGATACCTGCATGTATTTGGTGGACCATATGGAAGGAAAGAAATGCAAGAGGTTTTGAAGACAAATTCAACAACATGCAGAAGATCAAGATGAATTGTCTCAGTCTTCTTTATTTTTGGTGTAAACAGGATAGAGTGGGGGATATAAAACTTCTTGTTGATTTCATAGGGAAATTGTAAAGCCACTTAGTCTAGTTTTGGGTTTTTGCTGGAATGGTGCCCTCTGGGTTGTAAGTGACTGTCCTCATTATCCTTGATGATGAGTACTTTCTGAATACAGAGTTACCTTTTCTCAAAAAAAGGAAGGCCAGGTTCCTTGCTGTACAGTTTGGAATCCACACACTCATTAGCAAAAAGAGCTTCATTCAATTTTTTTTGAGCTTCATTCATAATCTGCCTGCCTTGAATGAAAGCCATTTGTTGTTTGCTCAACTATTTGTCCACCACCTTCTTCAATCTCTCTGCCACAAGTTTGGAGATAATCTTGTAAACACTGCCTATTAGACTGATAGGCCTGAAATCCTTGAGTTCTTTTGCTCCATTCTTTTTGGGAATTACCTCTTCCCTTTTATCTTTTTTCTCTTCCTTTTTAACAGTATGGGTATACACCACTTCCCAGCAAATTTAATCTCGTGTGGTCCTCTTGTTTCTATCATTTAATTCCTTGTTAATAACCTTTCTTCAAAAAACAAGGATGTAAATTTGATCTGTGGAATTGAATAACGAAGTTATTTTTGTCAAGGATGACCTTCCTTGTGGTGTATAAAATCAATGAGTTACTAATTTCTATAGCACATATCTTTGGCATGTTTAAGTGTTGTTCCAATTTCTTGGATACTATCGCTTTGTGTTTGACCAAACTTTCCGTTGTTGCAGGAGGAGGTTGCAAAAGAATTGGGTATACCAGTTCAATTCCAGCGTTTCTGGATTTGGGCAAAGCGGCAAAATCACACTTACCGGCCCAATCGCCCATTAACTCCGCAGGAGGAACTACAAACAGTGAGTTCTCACATCTTTCTCATTCCCATTCTGAGTCTTTAGTATTTGTTATGATGGTATTTCCCTGTTTTGGCTAATTATACTTGTCATAGTTTCATCACCTGTTTGCATTAATATTGACTGCTTAATTTCTGAGTAAGTTGGATTCATTCTTTGCTGTTGAAGGTGGGTTTTCCTTTTCTAATATCAGTGTGCACCATAAGGAGGTGGTAATTTGATAAGGTCTTGTGTTATGTTCTTTGGAAAAGATTGGTACTTAGAATTAAATGAGGATGCTCTAATATCACTTCTTAGGTGATGTAACGTTTATCATGGTTTTGAACCTTCAAACTTCTTGGAAAATTGTTCTATTGAAAAATGCTTGCTGGTATCATCTTCCAGACTTTTCTGATGTCTTTACCAACTTTCCATCTGCTCCAGCTTCCTACTGCTTCCTTTGATTACTTGGCATGACCCAACTGAGTCCAAAAATAGTGTAAAACATATTCCAAATATCATTTGCAGCTGTACATTGCAAAAAGAAGATGGCTGATTGTCTCTTCAGTTTGATAGCTCATATAGCATCTGTTTGCCATCCGGAATTTCCTTCACTTGAGATTGTCCCGTGTCAAAGATGCACCGTGGAGGGCTATCCAACTCCTAATCATTTCCTTAAAGCCAAATGTCTTTTGCTTTTATTAGTTGGTTCGACCTTTTCGCTACAAATTCTTCTTTTCAGTTCTCAGATTTTGTTAGCTCCATGAGAATAGCCTAGCTGTTTAGTATGGGGGCCATTTGCACCTTTTTGTAATCCTTATGGACCTGTTAGCATCTTCTTGATTCCTTCAATGAAATTACTTCAAAAAAGAAAAGGTTTATGCCTGGTGGTTGAAGAGAAATAAATCTAGTGTACCAAGAAAAAACAAACTTGATTGTCATAGTTAATTAGGAGTAATGATTACTGAAATTATGCTTCTTTCTTGGTATCCCTCTCCTCTCTGTAAAGAAGTTAAGGGGGAAGATTGGGTTAACTGAATCGGTTATAAGCAAAGATTTAACACTGGCCATTATATCTCTTTTCATCATAAGAAAAACATACGAGTGCTTCTCCGTGAGAACTTCACTACCATTCTCATTGTATTTAAAAGTTATCACAGAATGAGAAATTTTCAGTCCAATATCGGGAAATCAAAATGGAGGAGGATTCGCAGGACAACTTTTTTTTTTACACTGGTGGTACCCGGTCCAACACGTTGACTATTCCATTGGTGTGCTACCGTCCACCAGCACAAGTACCGTGCAACTTTGCCAACCAAATTTTAGGCAGATGTCACCTAGTCTTTTGCCTTTGGATTTGAACTCTTAGTCTCCAAGGTTGACCACTAGGCCATATTCTTGGGTGCTTTGGCAACATGGTTTTTTGATTCAGTCTTTTCGAAATTTCCTAGCGAACCTTCTAAAATGTTTTCCCAAGTCTACCCATCCAACTTAACAATGAAAAAGTTCTACTCATCCAAGTTAAAGTTATTCTTAGTTTAGGTTGTACAATTACATTTCCTCTGTGGTGTAACTCTCTGTTGTCTTGTTAAACTAATTAATAAATCTTGGTGATATAATTGTTGGTTTCTCTAAATGTTTGCACTAGTTAATGTATAATCATTTTTACAAAGTTCTGATTGCCAGTAAACGGTTAATCCTTGTCCTATTGATTTGATTGCCTTCCTGCAAAACCAAATCAAATATATGATAATGGACTGTCTTAATAGGCAACATTAGATTACTTCGAATTCTGCTTTTAGGTGGAAAAGCTCTTCCAATTTGTGTTTGGCCTTTCAGATATTTATACGGCAGTAGAAAATATAAAGAACTTATAGTACTTTTAATGCCTATTATTATTGTTGTTGTTATTATTATTATTGGCCTAAAGATGAACTTAATGGAGTAACATGGTTACTGAGGAACTGAGGTACATATAGCCCAACCCAACTTGCTTGGGACTGACGCGTAGTTGATGTTGTTGAGGTCTTCCCATTTGCCTAAGCGTTGATGGTCAGAAATACTTGGTAGCTGTATTGGTGGGAGATGTAGGGGTCGGTTAAATAGTCGAGGTGCATACTAGGTGTGCCAAACACCACCAATAAAAACCTTTGTACATAGGATGCAAAAATACATTTTTGTTTTGTCTAATGATTTATGTTCTGAAGGGGTTAAGAAGTAATCAATCACTTCCCCTGTCTCAAATTGATCAATTTTTGGTTTGGCATCAGATGAATGATTAATATATCCCGTGAAAATAAATATTATGGATTTAGAGATTGCATTTTTTTTTAAATGAACATCAATCAATAGAATGTTGGAATCAAATGGGTATAAATGGAGTGAAATGCCTGCAGAGGCTTCTTATAAGTAGGCCAAACTAGTTTTGATTGACAGTAGTATTAGTTGCTCTATTTGTTGTATTAATATATATTAGAAGTACAAGGTATTGATAAGTATTGACTATATTCTTTATGTAGGTGTACTTATCTAATAGATTGACTGCATATGAATCTGACCATGCACTGTGTTTTACAATTAAAGTGATGCCTCATTCATATTTTGGTCATCTTATATACTTGTTCCAGTACGTGAATGATATTTTCAGTTCTGGTGCTTAAAACATTTAAGTTTATCCTGGTATATCACCTTTTTGATATCTTTAATGTTTTAAACTGATGATTTCTAGAAGTTATTTTTGTACTTTGCATGATGTTCTAGTTCATACATCTCCTCCTATGTTGCGCGGGCTCTCCAAATTTTGGCCCACCCGTGTCAGATCCTCCAAAATTGCACTACTTTTGGAGGATCCGACACAACCAACTGCATTTTTGGAGAGTCAGAACAACATAGTTTTCTTCTGCCGTCCTATGAAAACACTTCTGCTTTATTTACTCCTATTATTCTTTATAATAATTAATTCCTAGCTTGTAACGTTTCTTGAAAGATGTACATTGTTGCCTAAGACATCCTTCTGCGAGTGCAGGTTGGTCAGTTGAGGGAAGTTTCTAACAAGACCAACAATGCTGAGTTAAAATTATTTTTGGAAGTGGACTGTGGCCTGGTACCTTCCTCAACTCTCTTATTGATTGCCATGGATTACTCCCCTTTGTTGACATGTGTTTTTTTTGCCTTAGATTCTACTTTACTTTACCTTTAACTCGTTTAATATTTCAGGATCATATTCCTGGTCCTCCGCCTGACAAAAGTAAAGATGATATACTCCTTTTCTTTAAGCTTTATGATCCTGAGAGAGAAGAGCTCCGGTAAGTTATTTGCTCTTAAAAGAGCTCACATGGGAGATATATTTTTGTGGCAAGGTTAACATCAAGATTCGTTCCCTTTTTGTATTTCCAGTCATGTTGGTAGGCTTTTCGTGAAGAGTACTAGTAAGCCAATTGAGATACTTCCAAAACTTAATGAATTGGCTGGATTTGCTCCTGACCAAGAAATCGAACTTTTTGAGGTGTGCTTTGTCTCCTTCTCTCTGTTGTTGATGCACTTATCGTTCTTATTGATGTCATTGATTGATATGACGTGAGAATTTGGTCTTTTTTCTTTACAGGAAATAAAGTTTGAACCTTCTGTCATGTGTGAAAGACTAGACAGAAAGGCTTCATTTCGATTTAGCCAGGTTTTTGTCCTTTCTGTTTTCCCTGCTCGATTGCTGAAAGCTTCTCTTCTCAGATTTGGATTTGCTTTGCTGACTTATTTCTTACAGATTGAAGATGGGGATATTATATGCTTTCAGAAGAAAGCTTCTCCTGAAGTTGAAGAACAAGTCCGATTTCCAGATGTTCCTTCATATATGGAGTATGTCAAAAATCGCCAGGTGAATACCCATAGAGTTCCAGTTTCTGTAAGGCTGTTGATGTCCTTATTTATAGTATAAATATTTTCTGCTCCTCTATTTTTCGGGCTTATGGTCCCCTCTATGGTGGTGCAAGGGAAATAACTTTCAGAACTTCCTCGAGTCTTTGCCTTGATGAGTTACATCATTGTTGTTACTGTATCTGCAACATTTTTTTTCATGTCTCTTTTTCTTGTTTGTGTTGTGCTTGTGCACACCATACATCTGGCTCTTTATTTGTACTAGTTTTGGGAACGTGCGTTGCACGTTTGGCCCCTACTACTATATAAAATTTATGTAGACCTAACTCTTGTTGATAATAAGGTAGTACCTTTATTTTACTGTGTCCTTCGTCCCTTGAATCCATGTAACTCAAGAAATCTGTCAAGAATAGAGTATATTAAATAGCTTTAGAAAAACTCCATGTATAAGTGGAAAGTGTCATTACACGTTTATTTCAAATGTGGAAAACAAAACAAAGAAGAAAATAATATTGAGTAATAAAGTATTATAAATGTAAGCTTTAGAAGATGGAAAGAATGCATGATAATTTAAAAAGATATTCATTTGAAAACGTTACTGCAATAATTTAGTTACAATCAAAGGCTAATGTAATGAAGTTCAGTATTTTAAGATAAACTTTCTAATATATAATATATTAATATATGAAGTAATATTTCCTTTACACGGAACGGATAACTTGTTACATGATTATCATTGAGTTTGAATAATAAATTGACTTGGAGGGAGTTGTATTTATAGCCAACAAAACTAAATTTAAAATTGACCTAGAAATCTAAAAAACTCACTCTTGAAACTTCAAGTATCATCAAATTTTAGTATGTATTTAAAGGGTAAATATGTATTTATTATGAGTGATCTTTACGTTTTTGTACGTGGAATTTTATGGAACTCTCTAAGCATCAACAAACCTTTAGTTGATCCAATTATGTCTATCTAGCATTCTAACTACTTTATTGTGTTTTAAAGAGCTAATTACTATTTTGTAATTACTCAAATGCATTACGATCTTTCAATGATTTTATTTAAGTTATAAGAGTGAAAAGGACGTTCAACTTTTGATAATTCAATTTTTTTAGCATTAAAGGTTCTTACTTAGAATAGTACAGATATGATTTGAAACCCCTTGCTAGCAAAAGCAAGGGGTTTGCCTTCTGGGTCGAGCTCGTCACACCAGGCTTACCTAGTGCGGGTTACCTCTCCTGTGTGGTTTGCCAGCTATTGCATAGGAGCGGGGTTTTTATCCTGTGCGCACTCAAAGGGTGGCGGTTGCGGGTTTCCCTTGTCATCAAAAAAAGAATAATATAGATATGAGATATAAACATAAATTAAGAGGATGTTGTCTAAATAAAGAGCATTTCTAGAGGCTGTACCATTTTATTTGCTAAAAAAATCATGTTTTTTCAATTTTCAAATGTGGCTGATAAGATTTTTAAAGAAATTTGTCACGCCCCGAGGCTACCCCCTAGACGTAACACGGGACCTAGGATCACGAGTGACCCTAAGCTAACCCTGAGTCTGGCATATCACATCACAAGCATACTGAATAGATAACAAGGATAAATGGAAGCATAACTAAAAACATAGTCAAAACTAAGGACTCCAAATGAGAATAAATCTGAACATGTGGGAAACAACCCCAAACACTGAATACCGACTCTATGTCTGAAAGCCTCTACTACTGATGAGCTGCTGAGACAAGTCCCCAGCTAACTCTAAAAATACTGAAAATAATGAAAGTAACTAAATAAACCAAGCATAATGAAATGTCCTCGAGCTATGATGACTCACCACTGAAGCTGCTGAATATAAGCTGAGAGTCGAACTAAGCGTGATCTGGATGCTGAGTGCCTGAACCTACATCATAAAACGATATAGCGCAAAGTATGCGTCAGTACTTGGAATGTACTGAGCATGCAAGATATAGATACTAACCTGAACAATGATATAACTGAGCAATATAATAATGAATATGGAAATAGACTGTATGGAAGTGTAAGTGAAATCTGAGCTAAATGCAATGACCAAGTACTAATCATGTAACTAATATGTTGTATTGAATGCTGAAGTGAATGCTGATAACATGGTCAATGCAATAAGAGTATGGCTGTGGGAGCTACTATTAACCGACATAAACCACGTGAGCTAAACATGGAGTCCGATGTATACACCCCATCGAGAGGACCCAATATACCTTGCCAGGGGTATAAAGGCATGACTGTGGCATGATCACTAGAAACTGATCCCCAACAGAGGGGACTTCTGAACCTAGGTTGGCACGTAGTTCTGGGACTGTGAGGGTACGCTGAACCCTAGTCCAACTCGGTGCTAAGTCTACTCCCAACTGAATGAAAAGCTAAAATGCACTAAAAATATTGAGTAGCTCAAAATGCTGACATGCTATCTAGGCACATAAATATACTGAAAGGTATGACATTCAATTTCTAAAGCATGATTTTCTGACTGATCTGCCTAGCAAGTATAATTCATGAGTTGATAGTTGGTACAAGCTAGGGTTCTAAATTTTATACATGCAAATTACACTAAATCACCAAGAATCATGTTATTTAGATCATGGGAACTATAACAGCTAAAATTACTATAAATCTTCAAAATCTGGAAACCTCGGTTTGAACAGTTTATGAGAAATTGAAGAACTGACCGAATGACTGAATTCTACGGACCTAATGGGTGAAAAAAACCCACTAGTGAAATCCCACATAGCTGGTGACGAAATCTATAGAGAAATCTTTTGAATTTTGGGGCTGAACTTCGAAGATTACTCCTGCTTGTTCTTGGGAGAAGCGGTCGACTTTTCCTCTTCTTTTCGCTCTAAGTTGGGTGATTTTTGGAGAATGAGGGTTCTGGTATTGTCTGACTAGATAATTAGGCTTAGACTGAGTAAAACGACGTAGTTTAGGCATTAAACGACGTGGTTTAAGTGCCCAACGCATAGGTGAAAAGACCAATGCGACCCCGACTTAAATGCTGCCGAAGTGACTTCAAGACAGGCTTCATAGGCTGTCATGATGACTAAGGCTCGTCTAACAGCTCGTGCAGATGCCCTGCCCGACAGGGCTTCACTAAAGTGGGGATAACTTTTTACTCCGAGCTTGGAATTAGGCAAACTTGGTGGCGTTGGAAAGAGGACTCACGAGCCACTTCACAGCTCGTGTGAAGCTCCACGGACCGTCTAGTGGTCCGTGGTACTTCACAGTAGCCATGGTGGTTCTGTGTCCCCCTCATGGGCCACTTCACGGCCCGTATGGAGCTCCACGGACCGTTTAGTGTCCGTGGTCTTTCACCTTTTGCTGGGTGCACAACCATGAGCTGGGTGACGGGTCGCGGTCCTCTTCACGGCACGTGGACCCCCTCTGTGGTTTGCCTTTCTCTCTTGTTCAATCTTATTTCTGATTTTTGAGGTGTTACAAAATTACTCTAAAATCTTCAAATAACATTCAATAATTATTGTAAAAAATTCACGAAATCTCTTCTTGAAACAGTAATAACATCATATGGTATGCTAAACTAGCTACTTTATTATGTCTAAGGAGTTAAATAACATATTTGAACTGATAAAATAATAAACTAATGATGAAAAGGCATATACATGAATAAATTGGACAGTGCAATAAAAATCTGTATCCAACAATACGTGTTCTATTAATTTATTAGAATCACATAACCTTAGAAAATTATAAAAGTAAAATTTGTAAAAATTGAAATAAAGAATGAAAGTTAAAGAGAACATTTTAATAGAAAATCAATTAATGTAAAAGACAATAAAATACACATGTCATCATATCATACAAATGAAAAAAGTTGAACAAAGTAATTGATGAGTTGCACCGGGCTTGCCTAGTGTGGGTTACTTCACCTATGTGGTTTGCGAGCTATTGCATAAGAGTGAGGTTTTTACCCTATGCGCGCCCAAAGAGTAGCGGCTGCGGGTTCCCCTTTTCATAAAAAAAAAGTCACAACTCAACCCTTTGGTTGAGGACAAGAGTAACAAAATCGAGAAGATAAGGATGAATAGCCTTAGTCTTTTATACTTTTGGTGTAAACAGGATATGAGGGGGGATATAGAACTTTTTGTTGATTTCATAGGCAATTTGTAGTCTCCCTAGGGGTAGGTTTTGTTATGCTTTGATGAGATTGTAGGTGACCTATGCTCATCATCATTTGATGATGAGACTTTTGTGAATACACCGTTACCCTTATCTCAAAAAAATAAAATCACAACCCTTTGGAAAAGTCACTATCCTTCAAAAAAGTCTCAACTCTATGGAAAAATCACAACCCTTCTAAAAAGTCACCACCCTTCATGTGACATAAATAAAAATATAAAATATAGAAGATATACTAAATTGGGCTACTAACCATTTATGGTTAATAAAAAATTTACTATCTATAAGTATTAAGATAGATAGTATTAAATTTACGACTACAAATGACACTTGAGTTTTATAAGAAGTGTAGAAATAGTTCAAAACTGAGAGAAAACCACTCTATTTATAGCCAACAAAGGGTAGTATGGTCAGGTGCGTATTGAGCCTTATCGGAAAAGTCACAATCCTTCGGCAAAGTCACAACCTCACAACCCTTCTGTAAAGATATGACACCCGGGCCTAACTCAACCCCAAAAGCTAGCTTATGAGGGGAGGTTTGTCCAAGTCCATATAAGGAGACCAATTTCCTATCCCTCTATTGATATGGGGCTTCTTAACACACGCCCAGACCTCAATTGGAGCGTGAACACTTCTAAATGGGGGCCCAACATCGGTGAACAACAACTTGGGATGGACCTGGCTCTGATACCATGTAAAGATATGACACCCGAGCCTAACTCAACCCCAAAAGCTAGCATATGAGGGGAGGTTTGTCCAAGTCCATATAAGGAGATCAATTTCCTATCCCTGCCAATGTGGGACTTCTTAACACCTTCAATGTGGAAAGGTGCCTCCTTTAGAAGATATACTGGCACCTTTAGAAGATATACTAAAATAAGTGTTTTTAATTGGGAGTATTATAGTAATTTAACATTCAAGTTAGGAAGTTCATGTTTTAAAGGTTGTATAGATAGATTGGTAGATATAAATAGATAGATAGATAGATAGATAGATGATGATATGATGTATGATGTATGATGTATGATATATGATGATATGATGTATGATGTATGATGTATGATATGATGTATGATATGATATATGATGATGATATGACGATGATGATGATATGATTTTCTCCCATTTTGATTCCTCATATCTGAGTTTATTATTTACAGATTGTCCACTTCAGAGCACTGGAAAAACCGAAGGAGGATGATTTCTGTCTGGAGTTGTGAGTTTATTTGGTACCTCTATCCTACACTTTAGTGCAGAGCATTTGCTTCTGATACATCTGTGACCATCTTTTTGTTGGTAATATTACAGAGCAAAAAGTGATACATATGATGAAGTAGTGGAGAGAGTGGCGCAGAGGCTTGGTGTGGATGATTCCTCCAAAATTAGGCTTACTCCTCACAACTGCTACTCACAGCAACCCAAGCCCAACCCCATCAAATATCGGTCTGTGGATCATTTGGTAGACATGCTTATCCATTACAATCAGGTTGGTTAACATGAGTTGACTTTATCTTGGAAGCACATGGTGACTTTTTATGCTTACTCATCATAACAATGGCATATTACTTGGTAGGATGTGATGTGTCTGGACTAACCATGTCTCAACTTTTTTCTTTATTTTTTTGGTGGTGATAGATCTCCGATATTCTGTATTATGAAGTTCTGGACATACCTCTGCCAGAATTACAATGTCTGAAGACGCTCAAAGTTGCCTTCCATCATTCTACGAAGGATGAGGTTTCTCTAAAATGGCAAAAAACATTTTTATCCCATCAAACTATTACCCTTCCTCATTACATTTGTTTTCATCGCTTTCAGATTGAAATTCTGAATGTAAGATTGCCTAAGCAGAGTACCGTGGGGGATGTTCTTAATGAAATCAAATCAAAGGTATGGATACGTGTTTATAAACTTTAATTGTGGTATTGAGTGTCTGAAAAGGATGAAAGCAATTTCCACACCCTTCAGTAAAAAATAAGCAGTTTCCTCGTGGTAGATTTCTGATGTCTTGATGGTTATATGTTTTTAGTTGATTTATGCATCATTACTGTAAATGTTGTTTGATGGATTCAGGTTCTGTGGATAACATATAGGGAAAGGGTACAATCTAGTCTTAACTTGTATTATTTACCCTAATAATTGAAGAGTTGGTATTTACATTTGTTGCCTACACTACACCAGCGTGTGCTTTTCTGCTACTTTGGATAATATCTTTCTTAATATTGACTAGTTAATAACTAAGATTCCAATTCCAGTAGTTTAGTCAATTACTATGCATATAAGATTACTGTGATGATTATCCCAAATTAGATATTCATATTTTGCTTCTGAAGTGTCACATTGGCGTCTTTTGAAAATAAAATTTAGAGATTTGGAAATGACATGAGAAGTACAAGTTAGCAAAATTTGCGTTTCAATTTATCTAAGCATACTTGATTTAGTTGATTATACAAAAATCACTTGTTGACATCAGGAGTTGGCAATCTTTTTGTGATATTTTTTGACTTCAAAAATGGCAATCTTCCTTCTTTTTTTCAGCAAGAGGAGTACTCTCTTTCCTATAAGATTATCTTGTTTAAAACCATTAATAAAGGATGCCAAATGTGCACCCTAATGTATGTCTCTTGGTGGTGTATATATTATGAAGAAAATCATTTTACATGCATTTTTTAAGGACATGCAAGATTTAGATCTGTCATGTATATTCTGGACCAATGTTATTTCTCTAATGTTTTCTGTTCAATGGTGGCTTCCATTTATGGTATGAGAATATAACTACTGGCATATGGTGTGCTGCAACAGGTAGAGTTGTCCCATCCAAATGCAGAGCTCAGATTACTCGAGGTCTTCTATCACAAGATTTATAAGGTGAGGAGTCCTAATATAAGTTTAATACTTTTGTCCTTTATTTGAATCTGTAAATATGGCTTCTAGCACAGGCTTTGTGCTCTTGACTAATACAATCGTTACCTTTCTCAAAAAATACTTTTCTCCTTTATTAGATTTGTGCTGACATTTTAGTTTGATCGTTAAATGACCTTTCAAGACTTCTTCTGTTAGCTTAGGTGTTCTTTTTGTCTCTCTGTATCTGATCCACCACCCTTTCATTACCATTTCTAATCTGCAGATCTTTCCGCTCAGTGAAAAGATTGAGAATATAAATGACCAATATTGGACATTGCGGGCAGAGGAAGTAAGTTTTCTAGGTGTTGTATGGCTGATTTCTTCTTCTTCTTTTGATCCTTTTTACTTTTCTAAAAAAATGTTGCTGAGGTTTTGAAGTTTAAGCAGAGATTTGGATACATATTCCCTTCCTTCCCCACCCTCTTTCAAAAAGGAGAATCTAGGATCTGAGCTTTAATTTGATTGCTATGCTTTGCTGTGTCAGCTTTATTTGTTAAAGGTGTCTTCTGTTCCACTGACCCCTCTGCTTTAGATTGTTGATTAAAAATTAATAATGATATTCTGTGGTATATGTTGTTCCACCGACCTATTTGTAATACTCTGTTTATTTTATTTTAAATTTTTGTAGATACCAGAAGAGGAGAAAAACCTTGGTCCCCATGATCGTCTAATTCATGTTTACCATTTCACAAAAGAGACTCCACAAAATCAAATGGTAATACTAATAGGCTTGATTAATTGTTACTGATGTACTGCTGCATCTGACGTTAAAATTAGTAATTGGATTGGTTTTCAACAGCAAGTGCAGAATTTTGGAGAACCTTTCTTTCTGGTCATCCATGAAGGTGAAACTTTAGCGGAAATTAAAGTGCGCATTCAAAAGAAATTGCAGGTCTCGGATGAGGAGTTCTCTAAGGTACAGTGCTTTAGCACAAGCCTTTGCAGCAACTGGAATATTCTTGCATACTTTTAGCATTATGGTTTATTTTTAAAGGCCTATGATTGACTGACGGGTTGACTCTGTAATTTTTTGATGGCTAGTGGAAATTTGCATTTTTATCATTGGGGCGCCCAGAATACCTTCAGGACCCAGAT
>JAJONR010007053.1:0-74624 GCA_029582245.1 Solanum etuberosum
CAAGCACAAGCACAAACCATATATTTAGTTTATAAAGAAGTAAAGAAAAAAGACTTTTAATTAAAAGAAATATCCGTGATTCATTATTTTAAAAATAAATTTTTTCTTTTATTTCTCACTTTAATCATATAAAAAAAATTATATATTTTATTTTTAACATTAATTGTTTATTTTAAATATTTTTTAAAGTTTAATATTAAATATCAATTAATAATTATTATGGACTTTCTACATGTGTGGCCATATTATTACTTCAAATTCCCAACATGTGACTAACAAAAGTGCACGAAGTGAGTGATATAAACCATACAATAGTGTCCACTTCCATTTCTGTACTTTCGTATTAAATGCGTACAATATGAAATTGGGCCAATGCAAAATTTAAAGGTAGGTGAAAAAGAATATGGAAAATTTCAGGGTAGGTGAATAATGATTATTTCGATCCGTCTAAATTTAATCCAATCAATATCGCACAATGCTCACTAAGGTACAATTCGGTGGAACTAATAACTTTCGCTAAATAATAGCAACAACAATAATATATCAATGTGTAAATGTTGTCTAAATATATTTCATTTATTTTTATTTGTCTACTTTAAATTTTACATGTTTTTTAAAAAATAATGATTAATATATTTATGTTAATTGATGTATATATTTTTAAATTTTTAAAAAATAATTAATATTAAGGATAAAAATGAAAATAATAGCTTTTTTCTTGACATGTAAAAAATAACAAATAAAATAATTTTTTTACTATAATAAATAAATAAAAATGAACGAATAATATAAAATAAAATTAAAAAAATCACTAAATTTGCAATAAATAGTAAGTTTGGACTAATAATTTCACAATAAGTTCAAGGTGATTATTTTTTAAAAACCCAACAACAACAATAACATACGTAGTGTAAGCAAACCATCTCACCTCATAGAAATAAAATAAAAAAAGTTATTTTTGAAAGACCTTTAATTCAAATAATTTATCTCAACCCATTCAATGATGCGATGTCAGAGACAGAAAGGGGGGATTTTCTTAGAATTTAATATATATTATCTCCGTCTACTTTTATTTATCATGTTGCATTTTTCGAAAGTCAATTTGATTAATTTTCAAATTTAAATTAGATTACATTAATTTGATATTTTAAACAAAAAAATTAGATATTCAAAAACTATATGAAAAGTACTATAAATTGCAATTTCTTGCATATCAATATGATGAAAAAATAAATCATAAAATGTTAGTCAAAGTTCTTGTAATTTGATTCTAAAAAAGGAAAACTATGACAATTAAAAGTGAACGGAGGGAGTATATATATGTTGAATTTAGGATAAAGTTATTGAATTTGATCCAACAAATACATGTATATACCTACGCATATATGTTGTGCATTTATTATTCTTGGGTATCCTTATTCTCTTCTTCAATTAATTCCCTCATTTGTTGCTGTTAAGTTGCTGTCATTTTTTTTTTGGTTTAATTCCATTAATTTTTGCAGTGAAGTTGCTGTAGTTTAGTATTTTATATTTATATTGAAATTCGATTAAATTCAAATTCTCGTACTGCACGATAGGCTCTAAAGGAATTTTTTTTCATTTCTAGGGACTCAAAACTGAGAACTCTAGTTAAGGATAAATGCACTGGGAGAGCAAAAAAATTTCACTAACAAAATTCAAAATATGAAAAAGAAACACACGAAGAAGTCAAATTGGATTCAACATCTAGTATAAAATAACTTTAACTGATGTGTTATTTTCTGTCAAACGAGGTTCAGATGTACCCCTCAACTCTACCTGACTCCGCCTTGACGTGAATGGATCCCAAACCGTACCACCACAACCCATGTTGGTGAAGTCATTGTCACCAATAAGGATTGTGGTGGAACGGTAAATACTACTTCATTCTTAACTACTCTGAATATAAAATTGTCTTTATTAGGAAGCGCTTTACCCCGAATATCGAATACCGAGTGGAAACCAAAAAAAGAAGTCATTGTCATGCAAATCCCTTAGGTGCCCATATCTCTCCAGTATTTAATTCCTCTTAAAGTTCCTCACCTAATGAATTAGGTACCCATTTGTGCAAAATTCCCTGTAAAGGAGTTAGGTGCCCATTTGTGCAACGATAGTCCAATTGATATTTATATGGGTCGATGAAAGAAGAAAAATTATTATTCATTTCGATTAAGTTTCCTTCCTATTAATCTCGAAGTTCTTCTCAAAATAAAGGGAAAAGATTCTACTTTAAAATTAAAGATCGTGGTTCTCGGACGAGCAATACAACAGAAATTCAGGTGAAATTTACTTTTTAGTTAACTTTAGTAGAATTGGATGACTTTATGTAACAACAAAATAAAACAAATGACTTAGGTGTGATAAATTTTAAAGTTAGATAACTTTTATGTGATATAAAATAAATAAGGAATTAGTAAATTCACTTATGTGGAATAAATACTCCTTCATATTAATCTCGAATGATTTAGTTTCAGAGCTAAAGATCGTAGTTCTTGAACGAGCAATAGAAAAGATTCTGAAGCATTTTCGGGGATTAAACGAGTTGTTCATATTTTTAGAAGCATTTTAAGTAGTTAATTTGCATTTTTTAGTTTTCTTTGATTTTTTGTTTGTAAATTCTATTGTTGAGTTTCAGTATCATTGTGTGATGTATTTTGATTTGTTTTTTTAATAGGCATAATACGTAAACAGATACTCAAACTTGGTCTTAGCTGACAAGTAAGCATTTCAACTTTGAGAGTGCACGTCTAGACGACTCAACTTGATCCTTTGTTTCATCGTTCACACGAAAGGAACTCGATATGGGGCTTTTGGATCTGTTAGTTGCAGCATCAATGCCAGTTATTCAAATTCTTTTGATAACAGCACTTGGACTAGTTCTTGCTCTAGATCGTTTCGCCATACTAGGAGAGGATGCAAGGAAGCATTTGAATAATGTGAGTATATATAATACATTTCATGTTTCGTAGTTTGCTCGTTGATTCCCATTTTACTCGTTACTTGTACGTGAATTTGTTAGTTTATTCCGTCCTCTGCACTAGTACCACGCCCTTTCAAGAGCGGAAAATTATATTGTTTATACATGGTTAGTATTATTGTTTTTTTATGTATATATAGTAGATGTTGAAACACCTTCAGCTTTTTCGTGTGTTTAGTTCTTCATATTTTGAAGAGCTGTCCACCAAGGCTAGAACAGACGAGAAGAATCACCTAGTGTTTTTGTCGACCTCATGTTCTCAACTCACTTTATGTGGTTATTTCTGTCATAGGAAATTGATGTTTCCTGTTGTATATTTTTCGATGAACAGATTGTGTTTTACATATGCAATCCATCCCTGATTTCAAGCAACTTATCCAAAACAATTACATACGAAAGCATGAAACGATTGTGAGTTTCGAGATTTCTTATCTCTTGTGTTGTTATGTGTACCCTGTCTGTCCCATTAACTCAGTTGTAATTGTAGGTGGTTCATGCCTTTGAATATCTTCATCACTTTTATTGTTGGTTCGATTCTTGCTTGGGTTGTCAATCAAATTACAAGACCTCCTAAACATCTACGAGGCCTCGTTATAGGCTGCTGTGCTGCAGGTATGTATAACCAGAAAGAACATCAGTCACGAAGACGACTATTGTCCAAGTTAATATGATGCTTGTAATTGATTTTCCACAGCTTTCACGTTATGTGGCAACTTGACATTAGTATTCTCGCCAAAATTATGTACTCCCTTCGTTTCAATTTGTTTGTCATACTTTCCGTTTTAGTCCATCACATGTTTAAGACCACGAGAATAAAGAACATTTTGATACATTCTACGTATCCTTAGTTTATGACCTTTCTTGCTTTCTCAAAATTCCGTGCCAAGTTAAAACCAGACAAACATAAGTCTTTCTTACTTTCTCCACATAATTTTGCGCCTTCAATGTGGACAGGAAACATGGGCAATATGCTTCTCATCATAATTCCAGCTGTTTGTAAGGAGAAAGGAAGCCCATTCGGAGCGCCTGATATTTGCCATACATATGGGATGGGCTATGCTTCCCTTTCAATGGCGGTATGTGTTTTAATAGTTCAGTTGATTTCACAATACTTTCATGTTTGGGATGGTCTCCAATGAGAAATTGTGGTGTTGAATGCTCCATGCCTCCATCTGTTTCAATTTGTCTGTCTGGTTTTGACTTGAGTCGGACTTATTGCAACAGAGGTAGTATCAGCTATGAGCTACCTCACTCCGAAGAATGTACTAGTGGCAGAAAAAAACACTCAATAGCAAAAACGATTAACTTTTCATGCAAAGGAAATCTAATGCAATGTTTCTCTGGTGATTTCTCTTCTTCAGGTATGCGCTGTTTTTCTATGGTCTTATGTGTATAATATTGTCAGAATATCATCAAGTAAGAGCCCCGAAGAGGTTGAAGTTAACGATTCCTCCATAAGTAAATCTGCCAGAGAAAGCTCCATAGCAGAACTCGGGGCCTCTACAGAGCCACTGCTTCGGACAAATGACTTAGTACTATCAGAGCACCAATCTGAACAACTTGCATTGCCCTCTACTAGATTTGACGATAAATCTCAGGTTCATTATGGATCACATTTCAATCATGCATACTTGAAACTAACTAGTCCCTCCGTTTCAATCTGTTTGTCTTACTTTCATTTTTTAGTCCGTTTTAAAAAGAACTGTCTTTTTCCTTTTTTAACAACTCTTTGATTCCAACTTAACGAGTGATCATTTAAGACAAGTGTGCTTTGAATTTTGATCTCTGAGTTCCTGTAACAGGTATCGGTATGGACTAGATTGAGACAGTACATGGGAGTGCTTTCAAAGAAGATGAACCTGAAGAAATTATTAGCCCCTTCTACCTGCGGAGCGGTATTCTCCCACTGCTATCCTATCTGTGTTCTGAACTACTTTGTATTGCGTGATTGTGTTAGTTCGTATCTAGAACGTGTAATTTGTTAGATGTTTCCTTCAATATGATAGGCAACTCAAGGTTCGTCTTGTTTACGATCTAGTTATTGTGAGAGTAGTAGTATTGACTATTGGCCTTGTATAGATTGCAGGTTTTGTTGTTGGACTTATACCTCAGATCAGAAATTCAGTTATAGGTGATGCAGCTCCTCTTCATGTGATCCAAGATACAGCTTTGTTACTTGGGTATGAGACTCTCTAACTTGTTTAAATGAGTCGAAGCAATAACAAGAATATTTCTAGAAGAACATCTTTCACAATCCCTGGAGATATGGTTCACTAATAGACCGAGTTATGAGTCATTCGACTCCATCATTCACATCCAGATCATAAATGTATATAAAACAAACACTCAAACTTGGCCTCAGCTTAGCAAGTACTATGTACTCCAACTTTTGAAAGTGTAAATCTACACATCTCAACTCGTCTCCACTGTGTTAGTTGAACATTTTGAATCCATTGTGCCAAAAATTAGCTTAACCACCTGGAAAGATGGGATGTTTGAACTGAAAAAGGAAAAGTTCAGTAACATAATTAAACGACATAATATATAATCAAACACTTGAACTTGGCTTCAGCTGACAAGTAAGCACTCGAACTTTGAGAGTGCATATCTAGACACTTCAACTTGGTCTATACTCTCAACTGACAACTAAATACTCCAACTCATTCTCATTTAGTGTCTAGATGATCATTTTGTAAGTTGAAGTATTCAACTGACAAAGTGAAAATGAGTTGAGGTATCTAGATGTGCATACTCAAAGTACAGACTTGCCAACAAAGGTCAAGTTTGAGTGTGTTCACTTAAATTGTCAACCCTTTTGTCTGCTTGAAGAAAATGATATTTACATTTCATCAATGACTGCAGAGATGGAGCTGTTCCGCTTCTAACGCTGATCATGGGAGGTAACCTTTTAAAAGGTTTGAGGGTCTCAGTAGTTCCGAAATCTATTCTTGCTGGCATTATCGTTGTCAAATACATCGCCATGCCTGTGATTGGTATTGGTGTTGTCAAAGGCGCTTCATGGTTAGGCTTGGTACATGATGATCCATTGTATAAGTTTGTTCTTTTACTTCATTTTGCACTTCCACCAGCAATGAACATTGGTACGTTGATTCAACAAGTTATGCTTTTGTTCTCTCATTAACCATCTTTTGTGTTCTATTATCATTTTTATTCGAGTTAATGGTGAAAAATACACCTAAAGTATCTCAGTTTTTTGAGTTTCAAAACGTACCTAAACTATCAGGTGTACGAGTTTCCTAGCTGAACTATCATTACCGTTCAGGTAGGAAAAATGAACAATTGATGGTTGAGGTGTGTTTTGAGGAATAGTTAGTGATAGTTCAGGTAGAAAACTCACACACTTGATAGTTCACGTATGAAACTAAAAGTATCGGGATACTTTGGGTGTGTTTTTTGACCCTTCACTCTGTTTCTGATAGACCTTTGACATAGTTAAAGCATATAAGAAACAGTATGAAAACAAAATATAGTAGCCAATATAAAAAAATCATGCAGAGATTGTTATTTCTTTGTGTATATATCAGTTCATCATCTGTTAATGAACGTATCTTTTGCTTCATCTTGCTCAATTACTTATAGTTGTTATAGAGAGATTTGACTGTTTACGTGAACGCGGTTTTATTTGCAGCAACCATAACACAGTTGTTTGGAGCTGGTGAGAGTGAGTGTTCAGTGATTATGTTATGGACTTATGCATTGGCTTCAGCAGCACTTACACTATGGACAGCATTCTTCATGTGGCTTGTATCATGAGCACTAGGAAAAACGCCAGACTCCACGTGTGAAATTACACTGGATACGTTATTAGAGAAAAAAACAGAGAAAAACAACTCCAATGTGTATTAAGAATGACAATATTATTGATTGTGGAGGAGAAAAAATGATGGTTCTACTTATGTACAACAAGGATTTGCACCCAAAAAATGGGAAATATGTATCAGCTGTTTACGTTAAATCAATCTAATTTACCATGGTTAAGCGATTTAAGTTATATTTCTATAATTATGCTTGCCTTTTCAAACATCTTAAATTATGTCCAATACATGTAATTAAAATGTCATCAATGAGTTTCTCTTCCATAGCTGGAAAATATACAAAGAAAAGTTATTAAAAAAATATATATATATTAAAAAAAAAAAAAATTAAAAAATTATTCTGTCCCTTCTGCAGCTGTAATGTCGATTCAATCGGAAAGCTGTAATTAGAAAAAAGAAAATACAATTAGTAATGTAATATACAACGTGAAAAGGGCTTAGGGGACAACTAGACGATTAAATATCAAGCAAGCGGATGCAATCAAAGCACATCACCACTTTCTTCATCTTAGACTTTTACGACTTACCGAGTATTCGATATAACTCATGCATTTGTGTACAAACCTATACAAACCAGTGCAGACGAAGTAACACAAATATCTATAGTAGTCAGCCTATTTCCTTCAGCCGGCCGATGGGAAACTTTTGAAGAGGGTAGAGAGTACGCACATCTCACCTTTACTTTGTAGAGGTAAAAATGTTGTTTTTGAAAGACCCTCGTTGACTAAGAAATCCATGCAACAAGTTCCTAGATGCTATAAAATTATTTCCTTGATTTTATAGCTGAGTGATAACTAATTCATCACACCTTCAGTATTCATATATTCATAACTGGCTCTTCATCAGAAACCTACTCCTGGCGATTTTCGAGTTCTCTATGACCATGCTTGATATGAAGTGTTGTAGTACTTATTCTTCGATCGAGAAGGCGGGGAATGATAGAAAAACAGATCTGATGATAAAACCAGACTTAGTTCACATGACACAAGGCTCGAACTTGTGACTTCAACCTTTGACACTTGAACAAAGCCCTGGAGTGCAGATTAAAGATTTCCATATACTCGAAAAATGATTCTGCTGCTTTCACAGATGTAAAAGGCCAAGCATAGAGGATATCAATGCAACTTTCTTCCTAATTAGTCACCACAACTTCAGATAACAACTACGTTTCAATCCCAAACAAGTTATGATCAGCTATGAGTCCTCCTTGACCGTGTCACTCCATTTAAGCTTGAATGTATACAAACTAGACTAGTAAGAAATTAAAAAGATTTTATACCACCAGAAATAGTTAACCAATAAAATAATCATCAACATATACTTACCACATAGTTAATTAACTTGGTTCTACCTAACAAAACTCTCCCTCTTTTTAACTTGCCACGATTTAATTAACTTGGTTCTATGGTTTTGCAGTTAGAACTCGGGACTTTGGATACATCGACTTAACTCCTTGTAGACTGTATCAATCAATATTACCACATATTCAATCAAACCACAATAGTTACCACGACTTGAATGTATACAAAACTAGCAAATAGAACCTACGTTTCAATCCCAAGCAAGTTGTGGTCAGCTACAAATCCTCATTGACCATGTCGCTCCATTTAAGCTTGAACATATACAAAATTAACAAGATTTTATACCACCGGGAAACAAGTACCATTAAAATGATCATCAAACATATACTTTTATAAACAAAAGGGGGAAAAATATGGTTTTAACTTCAATCTATGTTACATTATGATCAAATTTTGTACAGTACCAAAAGGGAGATTGTCTCACCGGCATAGAAGAGCTACAACAAACTTCCAGCCAATCACGAAATCGCGATTCGTGGGACTTCAACATCACAGGCAATGACAAGCACACACCTTTCTCAACACACATCATATGCCTTGGCTTTATCCTATTCTCTAAGCTAAACGAGAAATACTGAGGAAAAACATTCAATTCCATCATCTCCCTCCCCATTTCCACCACAAAGTAATTGAATTTCGGCTCCAAATTCTCCTCTATACTGTAACAAAACAACGAAGGAAACCTCCGAAACATCACTTTTGCATCTCTTCTCGAAAACCCAATTCTCTGAAAGTAATCCAATCGTGGTATAAACTTAGTCTCCACAGAACAAGATAGCAAACTCGCACATTTTGAAACATCCTCAATACCAATACTACTCTGTAAAAAGTAAAGGGTTGGTCGGAGATGCTTGTCTACACACTTTGTGAGTAGCCGGGGTCGTCGTCGGAGAACACCCGGAAGATTTTCTCCGGTGACATGAACTTCCCGGAGCAAAAAAGTGACGGCAGGTCTAAGGGTGGTGGAAATTGGAGCTGTTAAAATCTCCGGGCACATATGTAAAACTCTCCGAACATCAAGAATGGTGAGATTAAGGGAATAAAGAAAGTGAATAACTGATTTGAGATGAGATAAAGAGGAAGAAATGATAAGGGGTTGTGAAGTAAGGCAATGTAAAGAGTCTATGCCAAGAGAATCCAAAAAAAGGAGCTTTTCTTGGAGATGGGAGTTTTTGGGGGTGGGTGGAGTGGAGGTGGGGGTAGGGGGGAAAGTGGAGATGGGGGTGGGTGGTTTTGGGTGTTGAGGGAAAGAAATGGTGGAGGATTCGAGGGATTTGGGATGAGAAATGGAGGATTTAGGAAGTGAGAAGGAAGAAGAAGAGAGATGGAGAGTTTCTTGCATAGTGATTTCTCACATGGTGTTTGTTGTTTTTGGTATGTAAAGCAGGGAAAGGAAAAAAAGGGAAGATTTGGGGGGTAGGAGGGAATTTGTATAAGTGGTGTGGGAGAGGGAAAGGGATAAGGGGGATAAGGGGGATAAGTGAACTAATAATGTAATGAAAATTTTGGATATCGAAAACACTCTTAAATTCGATGTGAATTACTTATTTTATCTTTGAATAGCATTAAATACATACTCAATCTTGCTACATGGATAAAGTACACCTATAAATGATCACTAAGTTTAATAGTGTTTTTAACCCTTCTCTACATTTTAGCATTTTAGCAAGAGCGTCGTGCTCCTATAAGAGTTTGACACCACCTTTTAGTAGGAACGTACTTCTATAAGAGTGTGACACCATTTTTTTGAGAAAATGACATAAATAGTCTGTTAACTATAGGAGTAAGTCTAAAATGGTCCCTTAACTATAAACTTATCGATTTTAGTCCTTTAACTATTCAAAAACTTATCAGGTTTGGTCTTTGTCCATTTTTAAAATACAAATAACTTAAGTTTATATAAACGGAAATCTTCGTGGAATTAAATTTTTAACCCATTTTTTAAGTTGTTTCTCTATCCCCGCCATTTTTTCTTCAAACTACTCTTATGAAAAGAACAATAACGTCAACGATTCAAAATAAAATTAATGAGAAAATAAGATATAAGTCCTAATTTTATTCAATGGAGGATAAAATTAAGCATATAATTGTTTTAATGACTTGAATCCGCACTTGAATATGCTAATCAATGCGGAATTTATTTAATTTACTCAAATTTCTTTACGTAAAATAATATGAATAGAATAATAAAATTGATCTAATAAAAAAAATTACAAATCTACCATTTTATAAATTTCAATTTCTGAAAAATTAAACAAATTTCGTTCAATGAAGTCGTTGGAGTACAAACTTTGGATTTAACGGGTAATAATTTTTTTCCTTTTTATAATAAAATTTAGCATATTCAAGTCATTAGTAGCAATAATATACTTCATTTTATCCTCTTTTGAATAAAATTATGACTTATATTTTCTATCCCCGTAAATTTTATTTTAAATCGTTGAGGTTAAGGTTCTTCACATAAGGTTAATTTGAAGAAAAAGTAGCACAGAGAGAGAAACAACAGAAAAAGTTGCTAAATGATTTAATTTCTCAAGGCATAAATTTCGTTAATATGAACCTAAGTTATTTGTATTAAAAAAAATGAACAAAGACCAAACCTAATAAGTTTTTGAATATTTAAAGGACAAAAATTGGTAAGTTTATAGTTAAGGAACTAAAACCAATAAATATATAGTTAAGGGACCAAAGCTGATAAATTTTTAAATAGTTAAAGAACTAAATCCGTTAAGTGTATAGTTAAGGGACCATTTTAGACCTACTCCTATAGTTAAGGGACTATTTATGTCATTTTCTCCCACTTTTTATGTGATGTGACAGATTGAAACCAATAAATAAATAAATCATCCCCTTGAAACCACAATAAATACAATCTTCTCAACATTATTCGTCAAAATTTCAAAAACACAAATAAAGAAACAAACTATAAGAGTAAAGCCTCTGTAATGTCACAATCCGACTACATTTCTGTAACTAAATAAAGTTTCTGCAAAGTGCAAAAGATGATTGGAGGGGGAAAAGGGTGGGTTGGGGGGGAGGCTATGAATTCTATTAAGTTTGACAAATACGGCTGCCTCTAAATTTCCGCAAGGTTAAAGGTTCTCATCTAGAATGGTGTGTTCACGTTGCTTGAAGGCGAGGTCATCACAGAAAGAATTTCTGTGACAGAAGACATGGCACTCAGTGCAGCTTTCAGGACATCTTGTGAGCATCCAGGCTTCACGATTGTACGAACCTGGAAAGTAGATAGTAAAATGAGAAGGCATGCACCAAAACCAAAGTTAAAAAGAGAGAACGTAAACGTATAGCCAAGCTTGGATATCAGTTGGCCATGATAAATAAATGATGCTATAATTTTACTAAGTGTAAATATATTCTTGCAGAGCAATCATCACCTTGTCCAGATATTCTTGCAATTTCTTGATACGACCCATGTAATCTTGGTCTTCAACGCAAAGAGTAACAGCCTTTGCATCAGCACCAGGGCCATCAAACTGGAGGGGGCCTGGGTTTCTGTAAACATCATCGAGCAAGAACTTTGTCGCATTTTGACTCAATAATCTGCACGAAAATAAAGATGCACATCAGTTATATGCACACAATTCACTTTAGAATGCCAGCTCTTAAGACAGCTTTTCCTGGGAATTCACATCTACTTCCTACTTTCAATCACAAAAGCTCAGCTTCCTCTTAGGCTTTGCTTGTAAATAAGCAAAAAATCAGGACATAGACATACTCGTATGATTTGCCCTTCAAATCAACAGTGGCTGGATGCACAGCAGGCTTCCCAAGTGATGCCTTGCCAGGACCACGACCATACCGCTTCACACTCATCATAGCCTAGAATTTAAACAAACAGTAATAAGGTAAATCTTTTTCCTCTTTCTTTTAAACTTTTTATATTTTTTTGCTACGTAGTGGACAGTGTGAAACCTTAAAGGTCAGCTTCACAAAAGCTAGATAAACTTTTGGGTTTACTCAACAAGTTCCAATTGGACATCAGTACAAAATAAAGTAAGGAGCTTACAGTTATAGGAGCAGCCCCACAGCGCCACTTGTTGACAGGATTCTTCAAGTTAGTCAATGTAGCCATGTAACCATTGAGGCCAGCAGCCAAAATATGATAGCAGACGTGACCAAGTACCTGGCATGTAATTCTTGTTACTATTTTTCTTATATTGTAACAATCTTATACTCCCTCTGTCCCGGGACAATTTATGTGATGTACTTTCCTTTTTTGTTTGTCCGGATTTTCCTAATTTAGAAACAACCTACTTTAACTTTCCCATTATACCATTAATGAGTTGATATATAGTCATACAAATATCTATTACTTCCTCCATTTCAATTTGTTTGTCTTATTTTGACTTGACACGAAATTTAAATAATAATAAGACTTTTGAAGATATGTAGAATATACCAAAATGCTCTTCAATCTTGTGGTCTTAAACATGCCACGTGAAAAGTTGGAATTAAAGAATTGCCACAAAAGGAATAGGAAAATAAGACAAACAAATTGAGACGGAGCGAATATTTGTTTTAGACCATAAGGTTCAAAAGTCTTTTTTTTTTCTAAAACCACGTGGACAACATCACATAAAATAAGACGGAGAGAGTTTGTCTCACTTGAAAGAAAAAGAAAGGAAAAGCTAGGAAAAATATAAAACTTACATATGCATAGTCACAATCAAACTTTGATGGCAATGATCCCCGAGCTTGATAACCAAAGAAATGGCAAATTGCATTAAATTTCTTTCCCTTGTAAGTTCCTTCTTTCTGTAAAGTCATACAAGATACAAAACATGTGATGTAAAGGTAACGCTGACCAAGGCAGAAAATATCTAAATCATGTGAGTTTCACTTTTTCAAATGAAACAGCTATTAGAAGAGTAATGTCAATGATTTTGAAGCAAACAAAAGTTTACAAAGAAAGATTGCTCAGTGAAAACATAGCAATGGCTGAAGGATCTGTATGACATATGCAGTAACAACCTTATATGTTCAATAAACTTTAGTACTAGCCATGGACATGGTAATGTAGTCAATACTAGTGGACACGGTTAGGTAGTCAATACAGCAAACGTTAAGCTTCTGATGAAGGACCATATGAAATAGCCATGCCCAGTATAAGTCTAAGTCAAAGCAAATGAAGAGTTCATGTAACATAACCTTGTTTTTGGGAGGAAAATTTAGCAAGCAGCTTTAAGATTTAGCATTCCAACATAAAACGTCATGAAGAAGAGCTGTATTTCATGAAATAAGGAAAGAGAAAAATTGATTGAATTTTCCAAGGTCTAAATATATTATTCACCCCACTCCAAACTTGCACAAATGTGGTCCTTATCCTCTCTGATAGATGGTATGATTTTGTATTAAAGAAAATCACTCTTGTAACTTTGCATCAAATAATTTCGCCAAGAAATGTAACACAACAAGTCAACAACAATGTAGAGGTTGGCAGAAGTCAGTGAGCTACTCACTTACAAGCTCAAACGCTTATAGTAGTAAAACAACATACATATCCTTACTAAAATTTCTTTCCTATTTAGAGATGGGATATTTCATTTATTTGCTCCTAAAGAAAAACCATATGAAATACTACATGCAACACTTTACATTCCAGAATAGAGGAAGACAGAAGCTATACCAATCGCTTATTCATTTCTGTTTCCACCAGATGAGCTATAAGTTTCTCGGTTTCAATCTGTGAGGAAGAATAAAAGAATAATCAACTTAAAATATAGTTCATACGTATCACCAAACACACCATCCAAAGGGAGAATTAGTTACCTGTGATAGCTGAGCAGAATCATCTGATTCTGGGTGCAAGAGGAGCTACAACATCATAAGCATTTTATGTAAGAACTATCCAAGTGAAACTTAACTGTCATATCTAAGTACTCAGTTCCAACAATACATAAGTGGTACCTGCTTTTTTATAAAGGGCGGCAAGAACTCAAAGAGCGCAGCTGCCCAAGGTGATAGTTGAGAGGAAATCTTATCAGCGGAAACGCCTTGTGTGAGCAAACCATGAATTTCCTGTAACACACAGGATCATAACAAGGCACTGTGAAAACCAAAAAATCCATTTCCAAACAAAGAATCATAGAAGCCCGCCAATTAAAGTTTGGAATTCTTTTTTGGTCTATCTGTTCTCTTTTCCCTTTATTTCATCTTTCCTTGGGTGAGAGTGAAGAGGGTGTGATAACAGACATTGGGAGGCAGGCTAAGAAATAGAACTCTTTTATTTGGATTTTACCTGCAGTAGAGCATATACTTCAGGAATACTTTCAATAAGCCCCTCTGGCAACAGGATCACACCATGGTTTTTATCTAAATCCAAAAACTTAGTGAGCAGACAAATTTTTTTCAAAAGCACCTCAAAAGACAACAAAGAAAAGGTAGAGTTTCCATACCTTGTTCAGCCCTAGCTTGAACTGTATCACAAATTTTGTTTGTGATGTCAAAAAGAGTAAGCTTTGATGCAGCTACCTCCTCACCAAGAATTACCTGCAAGATTATTTATTAACACTTTTTAATACAGAACACTTGCAAGTTCTAAACAGCACAATTACTTCATTAGTTTTTCAGTGAAGCTGTAAAACGAACCATATTAGGATGTGACTGCAGAGTGCATTCTAAGGCAACATGTGATGCCTTTCGCCCCATGAGTCGGATGAAATAGTAGTACTGAAAAGGAAAGATTACCAGGTTATATAGTAAAGCATTTGCAGAAGACATAGGTAGGAAATATAAAAGATAAGGTTGTGAACATAATCAACAGACAGTCAACACCATCAAAACAAATTTATATAACAGAAATGAAACCCACCAGAAACATATATTTAAAATTTACCCAAATATTCCATAGAAATTGGAAGAGATGTGAAGAACATGAAATTACCTTTTCTGCCGAGAGCGCATCAGTGCACATATTGCTAATGAGTTGGGAGTTAACCTAAGATGACCACAAAGATAATAATAAGTTCCCCAGGGAATTTTTTTTATAATTTATTAGGATTTTCTTTCAGTTGAAGCACACAATATAGCATCATTACTAGAAAAAAAACAAGGTCTCTTGCTCATGCAAAATGACCTACAAATTTAACACTCGGTATCTGCTGAATGTATTTCACCTCATATTCCATCACTTATAAAATAACAAGTAAAAAGAACACTTAACCTGCACACCACCATATACAAGACCCTCAAAGTTTAAGTGGGGAGCATGACCACAAGTCTAAATGGCAATGCCTCTCAAAGGGAAAGGTGTAAGATGTTAACTATGCGTATTCTAAAAAAACAGTCCTTAGATGAATGTTTCCTTTCATATGATTGACATAATCGGACTAATACCTTGCATATTGTGTCAAAACCGACGTTTGTTTCAACAAACTGATTCTTTAGATCTCCATTTAATGTAACAGGAACTCCAACCACCTGGAGAAAAGAATAATCAGAAAGTATGAACCTTCCATAATGAGAGGATAAAATGGAAGAGAATGCATATGTTAAAGTTGGAATAGTGCAAAAACATTTGGAGAAAAAATTAGGTTATGCACTTCAATTCATGAAAAGTCAGAAGTATAACAGTAAATTAGATAAAGAGAATAGCCTCAACCCATGCATACTTTTGTTTGGCATTTTGCTTCGGCAAATGTTTCGGCCAGTTGAGCAGCATCAGTGTTTGATGTTACCCCTTCAAAATATAATGCATATGTTAGGATGTATATCTCTCTGTGTGTATGCACAGAAGATCCATAATGAACCAAAAAACTGCATGATAAATACCTCCAATAATGATAAGGGCATCCAATTTCAAAGCTTTGCATGCAGCCATTGCGGCATTAACTTGCTCGGTTGTTCTAATTTGATCTTTTGTCCGACCCAGCATGTCATAACCACCTTAATGGGGAAAAATCAACTAAAGATAAGCTTAAGGCAAAAAGGAATTATACTGACTTCATTCGAAACCAGATTCTACCTTGATTCTTATAGGTGGCAAGAATATCATTGGTGATCTCTAGGGTTTTCTGTGCAAATAAACCTTCAGAACCACCTGTTGACATTTGAAAAGGAGAGATTCAGCAGAAAAAATTATGACACACAGCATCGTAGACATGACATGTAAGTGACACTCAAATGGTGTAGCAGTAGGTCTTTCTAAGGGTTTACTGCCCTGATGTCCCAAGAATAGATGGCCAGGACATTTCAACCAGGAGAGTATGAGAAACAATCTCAAAGTCTAGCAGATTTGTAGGAGAGTACATGTGCAGACGCATCACAGAACATAGAACACCAACACAAAAAGACTACTTACCCAGAAAACCAAGCAAAGTACTGTTACGATTGTGAATTTTAAGGGCGTCATGAATACCCCATATCACATTATGTCCACCAGGAGATTGTCTCCCGCAGAAAACAATTCCAACCCTATAAAGGAAAAAGAGTGAGTACAATGAAAACATTAGTATACCAGAGATGTTTATGATGCTCTTTTTTTTGTTGTTGTTGATAAAGTAATAAATCTCATTAAATAAAGGGCAAAAGCTTGCCCATATAAGACAAGTTTATTTCTCTTAAAAATGAATAAAGCTCATTTCACAGAAATCCATGTCTCAGTGAACTTTTATCCTTATGTCTATACATAAATAAATACATCAGTTTTGATAGGAACTGTTAGTTTTAGACTTTTAGTCCCCTCAGTAAGATTCTAAAGACAGTAAATGCAAATGGAATTCCAAAAACAACTAAAAGGAAGGATGTGTTTCTTTTTTTTCTTTTTTTTATGGGTAACTAAAACGAAGGAACTTTTAGTCACCTAAACAAAAGAATTACCGTACGCCTACTTTCAACATAGACTTGGAGCAAACAGCTCATGATTTCAACCCTGATGTCATTGATTACTAACTATAGATTTTTTCTTTGATGAAGTAAACTAAAGATTATTAATGCATACCTCTTCGCTGGATGCTCGGTAATTATCTGAGCATCAGAGACTTTGGCAGTTGCCCTGAGAAAATGGGCCAATGGCTGACCATAAGTGTGAGGAAAAGACCGACTTATTACATGTTCACCAGAGGGATCTGCTGCAGTGGTTGCATCACCTAGCTCTACCCGCACAGTAGTACCCTGTTGTAGTTTAACCAGATTTAATGAACTCGGGATTGCAGACAGAAAAATCTTTCATCCTTATAAGAGTAAGTAGGATTGAACTCTCTGAGCAGCTATCAAGAGCAACTTTTTAGTGGATATCAATATTATAGATACAAAGAATTGGTAGCACATTTCGTTACCAATCCAGTGGAAGTTGATAATTAATCAAAATGAATACACATCAAACAGAATAATCAGATGAATGAACAAAAAGACTTCAAAATACATTATAGCATGCGTGAAAAAAGTCCATACAAAATCGTCCTTGATTTACACAAAAAAAAAGTGCATTATACACATGTTCTGCAAGGATAAGACTCCATATACAAAGTCCCCCTTTGGTATCCATTAAACAAGAGACAATCAGCATCTCTTCCTGGAAACACTTGACAGGTAAGTAGAATGTGTTTTCACTTTTCCTTTTTCTAATCCCCGTTGGCAAATTGGCCATGGTTTGAAACTCAGTGAATAATGATTCCGCCTTCTACCTTTCTCCACTTAACATTCTTTTTCTTCTCAAAACTACTCCATCACCTTACTTTTAAATTTGATTAATCATATGTAAACACAAGAACAAACTACACCTCAGTCCCAAACAAGTTGAGTTCCTCTATATGAATCCTAACTTCTTCACTCAAACTCACTTCACATCATCATCATACTAATAAATCATACATAAACACAACGCCTACAAAATCAAACAGAAAATCGCGCCCGCGACGAATAACATAATTCTACTACGACAAGAGACACCTTACACCAAAAAACTGTACCTATACAGATAGCATAAGAACGAATCTGATCTACAACGTCAGATCTATTCTATTGTAAAGCACGTTAGTATACCGAGACAATCTACCAATACATACATTTCGCCGGTAATTATTTCCCGATTTTTCCAAATGCTACACATAATCAACTTCTCTATCGAATCAACAACAAGAACAACAACTTATATAACGAATCACAGTTCATAGTAGAGCAATAACAACGAAAAACTACACAAAAAAATTCAAAAAATTGCAAAAAAAAAATGAAGAGAAACCTGAAGACAAGGAGGAAGCTCAGGTTGATACTGAGATCGAAGCTTTTGCAGATCAGAGAGTTCTCTAGCTATACCGTAATCTGCATCCATTTGTGATATTTTTCACCTACTACACACACTCACTCACTCTGTTTGTGTTTTTCTCTCCCCTCGCTCTGAAAATACGGCTTATATATGAGGGATTAAAGGGTGGCGATACGACCAAGTTAAAGAGAAAATGAAGAAAATGGTCCTCATTGTTTGGTATAGGTTCAAAATAGTCCCCAAAATATATTTTTAAGTAATTTTAATCCTTTAAGTTTATTAAAAGTGAATTTTTTTTCTTTTATTTTTCGTTGAATACTTTGATTGATTGCATCGGTTAGATTTGAGAGAAACATAGAAAATAATGATTTAATCAGAATTATAGAAAAGTCTCATAGTATCCTAAAAATTAAATTAAGCATCCAAATATTGAAATTTGCACCTCAAAAATTGCACAAAGCCTCTCTATATATATACATGAAGTGTAGCAAAAAATGTAATAATTGCATCTTCAAATCTCTCATCAAATCTAATAAGACAAAATTTATTAAATATTTGATAGAGCTGAAAAAATACTCACTTTTGATTAATTTTTAAAATTAAAGCTGGTCAGAAATATATATATTAAAGGAACTACTTCAAAACCTATTCCTAATCACAAAGGACCTTTGCTCCTAAGTGAAAAATTAATGTGTTACCTCTAAACTATGTGAAATAGTATCAATTTACTTTTTGTTAATAATCGGGATTAAATGTGTTTTCATTGTCATCAAAGTAGCTAGATTTGCCTTCGTATAAGAAAATCACAAATTAATTGTGATGCTAAGCTAAATTTGCCTTCGTAGAAGAAAATCACAAATTAATTGTGATGCTAAGCTATATTTGCCTTCGTATAAGAAAATCACAAATAAAAAACTAGCTCGTTGCCTCTAAACTATGTGAAATGGTACAAATTTACCTTTGCTCCTAAATAAGTGCAATCGAGTTAAATATCATACTATATCTGATGAAAAATGACATAGTATTCCAATGAATTAATCAAGATACGCGTAAGTTGATTCGGACATTCATTTCACTCTCAACATTTTAGTGGAGGTAAGAGTGCTAAATTTGGACCATACACATTCAACATCACCACAAACTCTTTTATAGGCCTCATTTTAAATTTTGCTAAGTTTTTTTTTAAGCCCATAATTCACTAGTACTATTACTTTTGGTCCAAAGTCCTCCAAAACAATTAGTAAAATATTGTTCTTGAAACAGCAGCAAATGCTTTCTCTTTCGTCTTCATCTTTAGTATCGTTCGGTGGAATTGCAAAGCCATTTTCGACTCCGATCAGGTTAAAGTGTCAGTATACTCCTTTGAGAACAACAATTAATAACCCTTCTGATTCAATGGCTTCCCCAAAATGGGCTCAAAAAACTGTGACTCTTCCTCCTCAAAGGCGAGGCTGTCATCTTGTTACATCCAAGGTATGTATGTATATGGGAATTAAGCTTTATGGGTTCAATATTTTAGGTTATTAATGAATTTTATGGACACCCTTTGTGTCTTATGTCAATCAACTGATCCATTTTATTCTTCTGCTGTTCTTTTAGTTGGGGGTAAGGGAAGGGAAAATGGGGAGGGGAGGGGATTATAAGGTGGGGAATTGGGAATTGAATCCTCACCAACAAGGTGAAAGTTCAGGTTTACCTCGACCAATTGAGCTACTAAGATTTCCGTTTTTATTGTTTTGTTTGCTTTTGATTGCTTGCAAATATTTACTAGATATAATTGGGATGTGTTTATGAGATCCCGATGATTAAGATTTTGAGCGATTATTCGTTTCTTGTGTGTTAATTTGCTCACTGACAATTAAGTGAACCAAGTATCACCAACAAGTTTAAAGTTCAAGTAGTCGCCTAACTGAGCTATTATGATTCCCTTTTTATTGTTTTGTTTGCTTTTGAGTACTTGCAAATAATTATTAGATATAATTGGGATGTGTTTGTGAGCTGCCGGTGATTAAGCTTTTGAGCGATTATTTGTTAATGGACTTTTACAGAGTGAATTTTGATATTGTTAAACCTATCGGTTCCATGTTTTAATGAGCTCTGCCTGGTTGATAGCAACTTTTTGTTTTTGTATTAATTCTTGCTTTTCCGAAGAAACTGATGGTAGTGGTTAACCCGTTTTGGCGTATCTATGCTAATCCTATTATCCCACTAGTAAGGGTAACTATGCCTACCAAGACTTAATCAGATGGAAAGAAATCACCTAGCTCCTTTATGTCTCATGATTTGAAATAGGACTCCAAGGTTTTCATCCACTTAATTGACCGCTAGGCTACACTATTGGTTGCTAATCCTGTTATCTCAAATTAAAATTTCAAAACGTAATTGTGTCCATATTAGCTTGATTAACTTTATGGAACTAGGTTCCAGTTGAGGTTTAGGTAACAAAGATGAAAAACATTATGATTCTATTAAACTAATTGAATCTATCAATCATCCATTTGTCGTTCTAAGATTAACCTGAACTGATATCAACCACAAAACTAGAATTCTCAAATAGAGGTTTCCATGATATTGCTCAACTTTTTGAAAATAATACTTAACAAAAATGACCAAGAACCAAACTATCCTATGTTATTTTGTGCATAGAGAATCAAAATTGAATTGACTGTATCAGTTCAGCAAAGCTTTCTAGTGGTTAGCCATGGGGTGAGGTGGGTGGAGGGGAGTTGGAAATATATATCATGTCAGTAGGCATAATCAACATGGACAGATTTATTTTTGAATTACATTTATTTTGGCCCTTACAAGAATAAACATGACTATTGAAACTGTGAAAATGTTATCACTGAGTGGCCTATTAGTTGGCTCACAAACTAAACTGACATGTTTTCTTACAAAAGTTGGATGTATTCAAATTCCATTCTTACTCTTCTGGCTTATGAAACATCTTTTGATCAGGTTTCAAAGGTGATAACCTGACTTCATATACAGTTATTTGGGCAGTTTTTAGCTTTAGTATTTCTAGCTGCCTCACAGGTTTTAATTTTTCAGTTGCTAGACTAGTGCTGTTAATATATTGATCCAGACAATAACAAGAAAAATGTTCTTACGATAACCTTATCTAAACTTAAGCATTATGTACCTCGCTAATGGAACAACATGTTTCTATTTTCAAACAAAGTACTCACAAAAGAGTGAGTTTCTCTTTCTCTAGCCCAATTTTTTGTGTTCTATCCCCCTCCCACTCCAGCAAAAAGATTATATTCTGCTTCTTATTAATACCATCTTAATCTCCTCATCAGATTATGAAGGAAATTAATCAAGAGATAGCAGGCTTCAAATGTGGCCTCGCTCATCTTTTTCGTAAGTAATCTTATTCTGACATTTTTCACTTGAAATTCTTCTGGATGTCTCTTAATTGGCACATGTAATTGCACCAGAACTCTACTATGACTGAGTATGGTTAGCTGTGTGTTTAACCAGTGCAGCATACAAGTGCGTCTTTAACTATAAATGAAAATTACGACTCAGATGTTCGAGATGATACAGAGACATTTCTTAGTAGGGTTGTCCCAGAGGTAAGATTATATTCTGCCAAGTTGAGTAATAGTCGCTCATTGTTGTGGAGAATCTCATTTTGTTTCGAAATGACAATTTCAGGGGACTTCTGCACCGTGGAAACATACTCTTGAGGGTAAGTGTGTAACGTAATCACTGTCCTCTGTACTGCTGTTTCTTTTCTTTTTTGGTTCGTCAGGTAATTGACTGGATTTTATTCCAGGGGTGGCTATTTAATGGGTTGCTGTAAGTGTGGGATGAAAACTATCTGAGCCAAACACCTATCAATTTTTGCCTGAGCTTGGGGAAACTCAAAATCTTGTGGCTGAGCTTGACTCTCTATTATGACTTAAGAGCTTGTGCTCGGGCCTGAGATGCTTGAAAGTCGATGTCCCAACTCAAGAAACCACATTTTCAATATAATAATCCACAAATTACTGGAAAATCAAGTGATCTTTTAATTAACAAAACCTAAGTAGTCAGAACCTAAAATTTCCTATTTCAGAACAGCGACAAACTCAAAATATTTCATCCAATGCATCTTCATAATGGAGACAATAACTTATATCTTACAAATAGAAGGTATGGAATCAAAATACATGAGATCCATAGTAGTCCTCAGGCTGACGTCGCCATGATCCCCTGTAACACCTTTCAGTGAGATGTACATCTACAGGCTTGTTCTCAATAGAAGAAAACTGCGATGAAATGGGATGAGAGTCAAGAAATTACAAGAGGAGGATATCTGTACCAAAACATGAGTAGATAGATTAGCAAAGAGAAGAAAAATGAGATAAGAGAGAGAGAGATCTAGGTTAGATTCAAGCTTCAACTACTTCAATCTTATATTCTAGCTCAGTCGTTGCGTACTTCAGCATCCAGGTCTGCGTCTTCATGTGATCAGCAAATGCATAGCTAGATCCTTCATCCTCCTTGTACATTAATTTTTCAGAATTATTCACAGTAAAATAATGAAGACTGAAAAACTGACTATATCTTAACATGATAAAAGAATTTTGCTCTTTTACTGCATTTGAGTTGTTTTTGGAGACCTTTGCAGTCTCTTTAAATGTTTAGCAAAATTATCTAGTTATTCTTTGTTGACGATTCTGACTTCCATTCCTCAGATTATGTCATACCTACTGATAATACTGCCACTTATTTTATCTATATCTATTTATATTCTATTGCATCACCCTCGATCTTCCTGACTGAATTTATATTAAGTTCTTTGTTTCCTTTTTTTCCTCCTTGGTTAACTTGTCTTTCTCAATTTTATTGGTTGTTATTTTGACGTTAGTATGTTGCAATTTTGACAGGGCCAGATGACATGCCCGCTCACATTAAGTCATCGATGTTTGGCTGCAACCTGACGTCTGAATATCTCCTTTGATTTAATCCATATATTTTTTCACGCCTTCTCCATACACTGATATTTACCACGTCTTGGATTTTCAGGATACCGATCACAGACGGAAAGCTAAACATGGGAACCTGGCAGGTACTTGTGCTACCTCTTTTTAGGTCATTTGATTTGAGCATGGCTAGAAGCCTAGAACAATGAATTCAAATGCTTTCACCTTCATGTTGGATTAAAAAAGTAGACAGTTAAAGTTGTTACATCTATTGTCATTACCAAGTTGGTCAAATCTATCCTTCAATCTCTTTTTTACACAACCAATTCTTCCCATGGTCTGAACATGTAATTATAGAAAGGTTCCTTTTCGGATAGTAGAGATCCAAACCATCACAAGGATAAAAAGATTTCCACAGAGACAATTCTTACCAAGTGTCAATTGTTCTATTCTATCGAGACAAGACCATTACATGTCAATTTATTGATTCCTGAATATAAGACTTACAAGTATGATGAGCAACTAATGTTTTCTGAATCTCAGGGCATATGGTTGTGTGAGCACCGTGATTCTGCTACCCCACGCAGAATTGTGATCACCCTTAATGGAATGTGAGCCGCTAAAGTGAAATGTTAAAGAAGTACAATGAGCTACCAACGCCTATCTTACTGAAATGATCACATGTAATACTATAACACTTTCTCTGGTTGTGATGTTTTTCTAGTCCATTTCAGTCTATAATGATGTGTGTGTGATGAAAGCCTCTTGGCTATTTCTGTTATAAACCTACTATGTAGTTTTTGTGTCCCATTTTCAATATGACCAACGAGCTTCAAAGATGTTGATTTGATGATTTATACGTGGAAGTTATCATTCCAGCGTTGCATCTTTACTACTTATTATGGAGCAGGTTAGCACCATATGTGTTTTCATTTTCATGTAATGAAGAAGCTAAACCTGTATTCATTTTGTTCCCTGTTGCGCTAGCTGCAAACATTGATCAAAGATAATGCAGTCAAGATTGAGGGTGTATTTCCTATCGAGGAGAATATTTTTTAGAAAATGTTTTTTGATTTTCCCGTGTTCGGTTGGTCAAAACTTGTGGAGAACATTTTTTCCAGAAAAATACAAGTTCCTTTAACAAAATGAGGAAAACATTTTTCGAGAATATTTCTCCCGACCCTACCCATGTGGAATCATACTAGTATATTGTTACTGTAGAAACATAAAAACCAGAAAAGTTCATATTTAGCACATCTTAGAATTGTGATGTGAAAGAATTGAGATTTGTCATCCAAGGAATGATGTCTATGAGCCAAATCATCAAAAGCATTGTCATTAACAGCAATATATCTGGTTGAAATGCATATTCAATAAGATACATTTCCAAAGACTTCAAGCCTAAGACATTCCGAAACAAGCATACACAATCCACAGTACAAAAAGTTCCAGGATCCATTCCCACTCCTAATGACATTAATGGCTGAAAGTATATTGCTACGACTTTTGACATACATAACTCGAGAGAACCTTAAGATATACAGACAATACATTCTTGAATAAAACAGCAGAATAAACGAGGACGCAGTAGGGGGGTTTTGTGAGTGAGGTTAGATCACCTGCGAAAGAAGAAGACCCCCAACAAAAGCAAAAGAAGAGAACCATGCAATTCAGCCAATAGGAGACTATATAATATTCTAAATATTAGTGCTACCATGCGATATTGCCTTTTGCTTCTCTTAAACTTCTTCCTCTCCTGTAGTCTATCTCTGCATCGGAGCTTGCCAAACCATGGTCATGTTTCCGACTTAATCTTAGAGTTCCCAATTTGGAGAAGATACCTTCATCATCACTCATAGCATGGTTGGCAGGTTCAATTTGCTTTGGAGACGTATGATCTGTGGATGTAGAAGACAGAAGCAGTCAGTTTAAGTTTTGAACAATATCCCGATAATATAGAACTGTTTAAGGATCCCAAGAATATGAAATGGTCAGTGTATAGAACGGTGGAGCTTTTAATAATTACTTAGCCGTGTTCCACGAATAATATTAAACTGAATTTGAAAGCTGCTAAGTAGAAAAATACAAATACTAGCATGAGATAAAATTCAACTACAGAAGAAACATGAATTTTGGAACCTCATGGCAAAGGCTAGAGATAAGAAAGAAAATCCATTCGATTGAAACTTCATACCAACTGTTACTATTCAAAACTAGCAAGGGAGTAAAAAATTATGCACCTTTCATGCAATTGTTTGCTCCTTCAAAATGATTCATCCCCGGTTTGCACTGCAGAGGAGATGCCATATTAGAGATATTCCCTCCTTTTGTTCCCTCAGCTGTTGACATAGTTAACATGATTTCCTCTTCTCTGGGCTTAGTAAAAGGAGTCATGCTAAAGGATTCATCTAATGCGACATCAGAAATTTCCACATATTGCGTCGTACTAACAATCTCATCAGCACTGAACCCAAAGGATGCTCTATACGCTTCTACTTCCTCTGCATCTTGTTTAGATGGTTTGCTCTGCCAACTCTGCTGGCCATTCCCATTATTAGTTGAATAAGCATCGGTTTCTTTGGAAACACTCAGCCTTCCACCAGAATGAGGAAATAAAGAGTGGTCAATGTAATATTGGGCAAATGTAGCTGGACAGAAGAAATTTGAATCTTGAGTCAACTTGGAGGTGCTTGAATCAGGGCCTGGATACTTGATCTCGGATGAAGGGATAGAAGGATCCAATTGAGGAAGTTCCCTTTCACCTGGTCCCCTCGAAACAGGGGATCTGAGAGTACTAGCAGGACTTCCTGGATAAAGAGAGTATGTTGTTTGAAAATCATTGGCACCAGTGTTGGTTTTCACTTTCACAGAAGAGGAGAGGAACCGAGCGAAAGGCACATCTGGTGAAGAGGGAGTAGTTAAGTGGGCCAACTCAGGCGGAGGTGTGAAAGGAGCAGTAGATGGCTCAGTGGTGAAGTTTGAGAACACGGGAGGAGATACCAACTGGGTCTCATGAGCATATGGACCAGTGGCAAACATAGCAGATGAAGGACCTCCTGGTGAATTGCTAGATAAAAAACAGCTTGGTGATTGAGCTGTTGAAGGGAGTGCTGAATTCGAAAAGGATGCGGGTGAAGATGGTGGAGCTAAAAGAGCTGCCGTCTGATTATTCATCCCACCAGCTTGGGGAACATTCTGCTGATTTGGCATTGAATTGGCCTCAGGAATACGAGATGAAGGCACTATACGCTTTCCACCTTTTTGTCTTCCAAAACAAGACAATCCTCCCAAACATCCTCCCCATCGTTTATGCTGTCAAAGAATAGAGCATTAGCTGTTGGGGTGTACTCTAAACATAAAAACAGAAAAACCGGTAAGCAAAAAGGATCGTAATACAGAAACCCAGAAACCAAACTTCGTTGATCTGCCTCTTTGCCTAAGTGGTTCACACGCGAAATCCAATAACAAGAAAGTAAAATCATAATATACAGAAGTAAAACCAAGTGCGAAATCATAAATAGTCAAAGTAATTCTTTTAATATTCCCTTACGGTATCCAAGTCAACAATGAAAAGCTTATTTAGTGTCTCTATCACCAACCCATTAGACTCATGCATCAGCTGCATTTTCACACATCTAAAAGATACCATGGTCTAAAAGATACCATGGTCCACACACAGTGGAGCCAAACTCAACATCCATCAGGTTAGCTAGTGAAATATGACAGCTTCCTTTCTCAAAATAAACAAAGTGAAAACTTTGTTTTGGCCTCGATAAGATCATCATCCCCGCGGCCCTCAAAATTACTGTATTAAATAAATTCCTATATTTTCTTACGAGTGAGATTAACTACACTATCATTTTTTTATGACCGTTGTGTCCCAACTTTCGCGCGCCTCAACTAATTCCACGGGATACTTATCACCTCCCACTAGCACTAGGGACCACGTAACTCTATACACAAAAGCTAGGAAAAAATGGTAAGAAATCACCTAATGTTTGTTTTAATCTCTAGTGGGATTTGAACACGAGATCTCACGATTCTCAACCCACTTCATCAACCACTAAACGACACCCGCAGCGGCATAAATTGAAGTTGAAAATAACGACATTATCTAATAGTATCAATTAGGAAAGTAGATTCATCACTCCGTACAACCACTATTTAGTAGATTAAAGCTATCCCTTCATATAAACTCCACAACCCCATTTCGCCAAAACCTCAGATCTGTTTGCAAATGTGATTCCACCACACAATTTAATCATTACTAAGACATTACAACAATTAAACCCATAACAGATTGCACAAATTCTCATCCACACAAACAAAACACATACAAAATTACACAGTAAGCTAGTAGATCTGAAAAATGAAATGCACAGTACCCGAGAAGGAAGTGGCGGTCCTTGCTGCTGCGGAAATCTATTCTGCTCCGACCCCATTTCTACTATCACCAATCTGAACAAAACTTCAGCTAATCAAACTCCTTTTTTCACTTCACTTCAGTAGTTTTCACCACTGCTTAAACACAACAAATCTTTTTTTCTTCTTTTCAGCACTTACTCTTTCATCTCCACACAAAAACACACTTAACACAACACATATACACTCAAAACTCAAAAGTACTCAAAAGTGGTTGTTATACACACAAACAACAAAATCCTTTGCTCATTCAACCGATGCAGACAAATTCAACAATTTGGTCTATAAAAATTGAAAAAAATGGAGAAGAGTGTATGTACTGCTGATGCTACTACTACTAGTACTGATACTATTTTTTTCCTTCTCCCTACAGGAAGAGACAGAGAGAGACTAATTTTTTTTTGTTAATCAAAAGACAAAGAAAGCACAAATAAAGCCAAATTGTGTGTGTGAAAGTGAAAGTGAATACCCGGTGGGGCGGGGGGGAGAGAGAGAAGGGAAAAGAAAAAGAGAGATGCTTTATGGGAAAGGAAAAAAGTAAAAAAAAAAAAAAGCTTTAAATTAATTCATTTTTGTTATTTTTATTCTTGTTAATAATAATTATTAGTAGTATTTTAATTTTTTTAATATTTAATTATGCTTTTGACTTGTAAGTATATGAATTTGGGTAGATTGTATTTTCCTTAGGTTTTTGGTTTCAGAATTCTCATAATAGAAAATCTTTGATAGAGAGCGTTACTTTTAAATAGTATTTATTTGGCGCGAAGTTTGAATCAACGTGAATATCGGACATTAAAATTGTATGAGAAACCAAAAGAAAATTCTTTTACATTTATTTTAATCTTTAACGCTTATTGTTAAAGGAAGTGGTGAGTAGATCAGATTGTCTGTTTCTTAGTTAGAGGTTTTGATTTTAGAATTCTGGAAATGGAAAATCTTTGAAGGAGAGTGTTGCTTCTAAATGGTGTTTATTTGGCGCGCGAATTCGAATTAATGTGAATACCAGATATTGCATGAGATTGTTTCTTTCTCAGTTAGAGATTTTGGTTTTAGACTTGTGGGAATAGAAAATCTTTGATAGAGAGTGTAACTCTCAAATGGTGTTTATTTGGCGCGAATTTAAATAAATGTGAATATCAGATAATGCATGAGAAACCAAAGAAAAAATCTTTTACACTTTGTTTGGATGGTTATTGTTAGGTAGTATTTCATAATATATTATGTTGATTGTGTTATGTTGTGTTATTTTGATTACTATCTGAATAGACTGTATCATTTTTCATCATTACATAAGGTACACATCAATGGATAAAGCCTAAAAAAAAGATAAAATTATTGTAAAAAAGTCAGATAAATGATAAAATAAAATTATGTAGATAATAAACAAAGAGAAAATAAGAAAGAAAAAAATTGGATAATAACGTGATCACACATAATCAATCAGATCATTAAAAAAAATTATAATACATAATAATAAATTTAACGATGCGATATAATAAAATTAATAATCCAGACAATACAAACTCTAATTACAAGTAAAAGTACAAAGGATTTTTTCATTAAGATAATTGATGAGCATTTAAACAACTTAATAATTAAAACTATGCAATGGGTACATAACATAAAAGAAAAAGGGTAGAAGTAGTCATTTGCACAGTATATTTACACTTAGGGAAATAATTAACACTATAAAACTCAATAAATCAAAGTGAAAAAAATACTTATCATGGTTAAATATAACAATAACAATATATTCAATGTACTTTCACGAGTGAATTTTGAAAAAATAAAGTGTGTACACAAATTTTAACTCTATCTTGGGAGGTAGATAGCATGTTTTCGATGAACTCCCGGTTAGAAAAGCACATATCAAAACAGATACTTAAAAAAAACATGACAAAGCAATATAAAAAATGCAAAACAATAATTATAACAAAATAGAGCGGTAGCGAAAATAAAATATCAAAAATCTTACGACAAGCAACAATAGGAGAAATAATATGTTTGTTAGTAAGGAAGCATAAGCAAGACAAAGCTCTACTATCTGTCTCCTTGTTGGTATGAGTTCGATTTCCCACCTTATAATGTCTTCACCATTTCTTTTTTCTTACCCTTAATTTATTTAGTTTTTAAAAAATCTATATTTTTTTCCATAATTGAGTTTCTCCTTCTTCAACTTTTGTTTAATTAAATGTTCCTGATATTTTGTGAAAATCTAAATTCTTGATTGATGGAGGAACAATATTTATCACTTGTGTTACCATTAAAACTTGTTAGTGGATCATCATTCTAAGATAAGCAACTACTAATTTTGACCCCCATACTTGATATTACAAATTATTAGATCTAGACATTAAAAGATTGTATGATGCTAAAGTCCATGAAGAATATAAATTGTTCACAATATTTTTAATTATTTATTCTTCTATATCTTAAGAAAAAGATAATATTAACATGACATTACGTGTTTTGGTTTCATTCATGATCATACCCAATTGGTAAAAGTTCTACCCGGTACCTTATTTAGATATTGTTATATAATTTATATTTAATGTCAGGTAAAAATGATTGAATCAAAATATGACCTAGATGATGCAATTGAACTATAATTCCAAGAAAATTAAGTGTACAACCTTAATTTCGGCAAGTTTTTTTGTTTCGCGCATTCTTACTAGTAAAAGAGGGATCTAGGATAAAAAACACATTTTGATAAAAGAGGTTGATCACTATATAAATCCATCATCCGTCCATGAAAGAAGCAAGCTACTTTTTCTTTTTATCCTGCTTTAAATTGGTAGATCAATTTCTCATTTCCGTCCCCTACCTTCAAACCCCTTAAAATAAAATTGATTAAAAGGAGCGTGAAGAACAGACGCAGTGATTTGATTGTAGAAATCACACTCAACTGAACTTTCTAGTCTAGATATAAAACTTAGGAGTCGTAATTCAATTTATGATGTGATTAGTTATAATGTGATAAGTTATGCAGATTATTTTTTATTGAATGTTTGGTTTGTTGTATTCAAGATTATAAATTTTAAAAACAATTTATTTGTTTACAAAATACCCTTCATGAATGTAAAAAGTAATGTATAAAAAGAGTTTAAAGGAGTATTTTTAACATTTACTTATTTTATCCCAAAATTACTATACCACTCAAGGGGAGGGATAACTTATCCATGTATTAATTATTAATTCCGGAATAAGTTATCCCGGACTTGACAATCAAACAACAAATTAGAACTATAATTTAATCCCATGACTATTTGGTGTTATCCTCCACACCAAACAACCCCTTATAGTTGGCTTAGTCATCAGCTTTAAATACCTTGAATACTGCTTAAATTAGTTTTCCTCTTTGATGATGCTAATAATAACCTGTTTTCTTGAATAATTTCAAATGGATGAATCAAGCACAAGATTGAATACTGCACTTAAAATAAAAACAAATGAATTTATGTGAAATAACATTAGCTAAAAATGGTATAAAAGAACCCTGGTAGTGGTAGACATGGATAAAGAACAAAACATTCAGTAACTATTTTTTTTTAAAAACAAGACAAGGTCACCAAATTGGGACCAAATGGAAGGATGTCCAATAAATAATGCAACAAATATCATAAACTACATGCAAATTTGATCATAAACTATTGTGTGATGATGGCTACTAAATAAGAGACCTCAAAATTTAGGCCTTGGACTGACCGACTTCGACGTCCGCCTTCTCCATTCCCTCCTTCAATAATCTCAGCTCTTCTTCTGTCAAGCTGTTTTTGGAAGCGTGTGGACTCTTGGTGTTGGATTGTTTTTCGACCTCCACGGCCCAACTATAGATCACCATGCCCGCAATTGCAACGAGCATTCCCATTATGTTCTTAAAAGTCAACGCAGATTCAAAGAGCAACCAGCCCAAAGTCAGGACACACACGGTCTTCATGTGGCCTAGAACCTGGAAGGAAACTGCAGAGAATCGCCCAATGCAGAGATACTGACTCACATTGCAGAACACAGCTAATGAACACGACAGGAGTATAAAGAACTGCAGAAAGTGCCACACACATCCATGATCAGAGCGCATAAAGTAGTGTAGGGCGTAAAAGGACCAATCAAATATGCATCATAATCTGAGAATAAGAAGATTGGTTGATACTTACAATGGCACCATAAGTATACTTGTAGTCTAGTAATAGATTTCCACTAAGATAGTAGTCGCAAAAAGGACCCAGCACAAGGAGGGAGCAAGCTTGTATCGGAGCAGTTTTACTCAATAATTCAAAGGATCCAATTGAGTACTTTTTCTGCAAAGAGCCTATTGACTGCACCGAAAAATCATTGTTTGATCACACAAATGCAACCACAAGTTTAAGAGAACAAAGAGAGAATGACTCGGGGGGGTCAAGAATGAAGCAAGGATTTAATTTGGTAGAAGAAAGTGAGCTTGATGACAAAATGTACTATATGAATTGGGCCAGCAGGGAATTCTTTCTTTGTCCCTCTAAGTATCTGCAGGTAATTGTTCTAAACTCTGCAATGGTAAGAGACAAGCTTTTGCTCCACATACCACTGAACAAGGACCAAAGCAGTAGGCAAATAAAAAAGTCATATCTATGTTTCCCTTTCTCCCTTTTTTACCCCTCGATTAAAAGCAACACAACAAATGTAGCACCTTGTTTGGGACTGAGGCATATTTCTTGTTGTAAAGCTTTTAATTAAGGGTAAAAGCAGAGAGAGGAGAACATGAAAATTTTGGAGACTTCTTTTCTTTAGCTTTTTAGAGAGAGAAACGACCCTTGTCAAGGATAAAATGGTCTGATAGAGTAGTTACTTCTTCTCGACACTATAGTAGGAAACAAAAAGAAAGCAAACTTTCATCACTTCTATGGGAGACAAAGGAAGAAGGAAAAAGGGAAAAATTTCAGACGTCTATCATTTAGCTTCTAATAGAAAGAAGGATCTTTGTTAAAGACAAGTAAATTCGATAGCAGTATAGCAGGCTCCCTAAAGAAACTAACTGTCTCTCAGAAAGGAAAATTAAGTTTGTAATCATAAACTAAACCCACACAAATAGTAGAGTCAAATTACAAAAGACACCTAACTTACTAAAGAATTTATGTATACATCGGATTAGCCGCTTCAATGGGATCTTTTATCATGGTCAGAGGAGAAATTACCAAACGTCTAGGAAATTGTTTAACTTTTAATCATAGTGATCTTAAATCAGAACAAAACCCAATATTTCTCTTTTGGAAATCTTTTCAATCTTTCAGTCTTTTTGCAGTAAAGTTATGAAGAAGCCAGAGTATACTCACAATCTGCTGCAACGATGTTGACAGAACTGCAACACAAGCACAAATAAAACCTTTGGCGTTAACCTTGACATCAGTTACTGTGCAAACACCCACACCGATAACGACAACCACAACAGACATTTTAACCTCCTTCGAGTAACGCTTATTATGAAGGATCCATTCCATAATGCAAACCACTGGAATCATGCTCAACTTTGAGATCTACACCCAAAAAAAAACAAAAAAACTTAGCCATATAAAATGAAATTTCACCAAGGAACAAAAAATAAAACAAATGGCACTGCTAGTATACTATATAATACATTGATCTAATATGTAAATCATTCAGCCACTAGACAAAAAAGAATAAATGCTTCAAGTCCTTCTTTCATAATTTCTTTAACAAAAGAAAAATTATTCTTCTATATCCACTAAATTTGGTCAACAAAACTACTTTGGAATTCCATCAACTCAACAACCATTAAAGTTTGCCAATGATAACTTTCTAAACCTAAATGAATTTTCAGCAAAAACAGGACCAACTAGTGGATGCAAACCTACTAGAAGTTTCTGCACATATAAAAACTTCATCAGACCACCTCCATACCGGAAAAAGCATCACGCTCAATTGGCACTTCTTCCCCAAAAATAACAGGAAAAATAACTTTATTTGGCCACTTGTCTTCATCAAAAACATGTTAAAAGGCTTAGAAATATGGACTTGAATTTTTGATAAAACCAATAATCAATTGTAATGATTACCAAGGAGATATCCTAAAAAAGTATAAAGGAGGACTAAGAGATTGAATTGAATACCATAGCAAAAACATGAGTACAACTAATGTTAAGTATGAATCTCTAGGAAATGAAAGGAAGCAACTTTTCTTTTTACTATTGGTTTCCATTCTATTAATTGATTTGCAATCAAGGAGGAAGAGGGACCTTTCCTGCAATTATCCTTTTAGATCAATCAAAGAAAGAAAATGACATACCCTGACTTGTATTCTATTCCCATTTTTCAATTTTCTATCCTTCCTTTCTCTTTCAAATTAAACCCAAGACGCGTGTTGTCATTTCAGGTAATAAAGATACTGATCGGTATAATTTAACTCCATGTCAATAGATCATGAATGAAAACAACAAAAGATGAAATCATTTTATAAGAAAGGACTGAAAGCTGATAGCATAATCACGTTGTTAGCAAATATTATTCACCCTCTGATAGACATAGCCAAAATTCAAGACTTATCTTTTTCAAGAGAACAAAATACAACACTTAACAAGAAACGGATAAAAAACAAAAGAGAGATTATCATACTTGGTAAAATCCAACTGAATTGAGCATGAGACTTAAGTTCATTCCTGTGATAGACATGTTTGCAACAACTGAGAACCAGATAAGTTCCCACAAAGGTACATGCTTTGATGAGGAAAGCCCCGTGGCATTTGACACCATCCCAACAAGAGCCGTCACAGCAAAGTGGAACCCAGTCAATGTTGTAGCTGGAAGAAACAAACCATGAAATTAAAAATGACAGGTAGACCATTCGAATTTAAAGCATACATACAGAGGATGGGAATTGGGATGTAATAGGAACAACAGACTTCTAAACCACAGGAAGTGGAAGAAGGAAAAGAGATGTAAAAAATTCTACGGCTGAAAATGTCAGGTTCCACCACTAAGCCAAAAGGAGGTTATTTCAGTTCAATACAAGCCTTAAAGATCTTTGTAATTAAAAAAGCACAATGTATCTAGACCTAGACAAGCTAGTTCAAAATGACGAAACAAAGCAACCAGAGGAATGTCCGACGCGGTTGAGATACACTAGCTCAATATTGGAAAGGAATCCGTTAGTCACAATGGGATTAATTTCAAGCCGACATCTTCTTTTACAAAACCAATACTATAAAGACAGGAAATGGCAAATCTGATAACAACTTTATATAAACATGCAAACAATATTTCAAAATCTTAAGACATCCTTGGACGAGAAATTACAGAAGAAGATAAGTGGAGGCAAAACTCAAAGAGAATCTGAGAGCACGGGTTAGCAAAGGCGAATCAAAGAGTTGATCTTTATTAATCTCAATTTAATAGGTACTAAAGTCGATATCTTGTTTTTCAAATATCAGTCCCCCCATATCAAACATCTTTTTTTTCTCACTTTAGTAATAAATTCGAGGTTTATAGTTAAAATATGCTTCTAGTCTGAGAATTGAATATATGCTTCATTGAGCTCATTATGAACTGTAAACATGATACGCTACATCCATTATCCATCTAGCCGAAAATAACAGTATAATACCAATTCTTTTCCTTCTTCTCCATTCATAATTGATCATATAACGAATAAAAATTCAAAATTCAGATCAGATTGCACATTTATGAACAAAAAACAAGCTAAATTAATACAAAAATCCACCAAATCAACCATAAAAACAAACAATTACAACATATTGTATTCATCCGTGCACCCACAACCACCAAATCTGGATCCGCCACGAAAACAGTACATATTACGTACAAATAAAAATTCTCACAAGATCTAAACAACACCGGCAAAATTAAATGAGATTTACCAAAAGTGAATGAATAACCATTGGCCGACATAAGCTGCTTATTAGCCATAATAATTCCCACCGAACTAACAACATTCATCGCCCATGCTCCCATATCCGATACATGAGACGATTTCTTCTCGCTCTCCATACTTAAAATAACAACTTACACAATAATCACCTCCCACAAATATACTATAACAACAATTATTAATAATCCAAGATCAAACCAAATCACCTACCCAACTCGTTTAACAGAGAGGGGCAGGATTTTTTTCAAATAAAAACAATATATAACACAAATATCAACACAATATCTAGATCTACAATAACAATAAGCACAATTGAGTAGATTCAGATTTATATTTTTGTGATACTAGTAAAAGCATATCACTTTGCTTTATTTTGTAGAGAGAGAAACAAATAGGAGAGAGAAAGTAGCATGTGGGATGTGTGTTTTCTCCTTTGCGTGTGAGAGGACAGAAGTAAGAGGGAAGTGAAGATCTGAAAAAAAATGGAATTTGAAGAGAGAGAGAGAGAAAGAGAGTATTTTACGAACTCTCCACCGGCATTTTCGATGCTACTATACATCACTTTGTTTGTCACTTTTTCCATATTCTTTCCTTTTTTTTTTTCTTCTTTTTGGGTGTATTTGGTATGGAAATAAATTTTTTTAAATTTTTTTCTATAAATAAAAAAACTTAAAGAAAATAAATAAATTATAAGTGATATTCGTATTAGGAGTATTTATTTTTTTAAAAAGAAAAAATTGGGGGTAGAGATTACAATGTGTGGAATCGAATTGAACTCTCACCAACAAGGTGGAAGTTCTGGTAATCAATCAACCGAGCTACTAACATTCTTTGTATTAAGAGTGTTTATCACATGGTTTGTATTGGTTTCTTGATTATTGAGTTTTATATGTGCTGAGAAATTATTGAATTAATGAGATTTGATTGATTTGTTTTGATTTTAAGGAATATTTGTTTTGTTATCGCATGTGGTATTAGTTTATTTGATGTAAAAATTAAAATAAAAGAGTAGCTTTTGTATACTATATTAATGATTTTTCGTTTAATATGATCCGAATCTATTAAATATCAGTGTTGTTATCGATGAAGAATATGGTTGGTAGGTGATAGCGATGATGGTTGGGGTGAGCAGCAAATGGAGAGAGATGTTTTGAGGCAATGGACTTTATAGTAAAGTAGTATATTGATTTGGAAAATTAGACAATGATTTTTTAATATAATCTGTTATTTATAAAATACTAAATCACTTTCAAGTCGGCAATTCGATAACATAATTCAATAACCCATTTTCAATTTGATTTATCAGTTATGATTTGATTTTTTAACACCTCTATCTCATTCGTACCTCCAACACTTTGCCCCACCTTTACCTAATACCTTTGGATTTACATGAGGTTAGTACTTTCAATGTGAAATATTTGTGTAAATTTTTTGTTAGAACTGCAACATATAAGATCTGGATCAATAATTCTAAAAACATAGGTTTAACATTAAGAACTTTTAAAGTTTAAATTCTAGATCCATATTTGACCATCATTATACTCATGTCCCACCTTAATTCCTTATTGCTCATTTACTTAGATGATATATGATTTACAAATGCGTTTGAAATAATATTATCAAAAATTAAAAAAAATCGAAATACTTATATTTCATTGATATATTTTGTTAAAATCATTGTCCTTCCTACCACCTACCAACTACCAAATACAACTTTCTCTTCTCTCTTTCCTTCTTCAAAATCAATTAAAGGGAAAATAATTTAATAGTCCCTTTAAGTAGAATGATAGATTCATTTTGTGTGGGGTCCATCCCTATCAAATAAAGAAAAGGAAAAAAAAGTAGTTAAGAGGAATAGATACTCCTATTTGGAAGAAATATTACAAGTGGTTAATATATATTACAATTTAAATCTATCAAAAGTAAATTTTATTTTTATATGTTAAGGTGTGTACCCATCTCTTTATAATATTCTCAATACACCGCTTCACATGAAGGTCTGATTCTTTTTTTTCATGGACCAAGTACGTAGACATTCTTTTTAAATTTGGATAGCGATGAGATTCGATCTCAGGACCTCTGTCTACTTTGATATCATATTAATGTATGTGACTAATGGCAAGTTGTATTGACTAACAAGAAAAAATAATCGAAGTAATACCTTTATATTTAAGGGAAAAAGGACAAATATACCCCGAACTGACGTAAATGGTATGCAGATATCCTCCGTCATACTTTTGGGACATTGGTGCCCCTGCTGTCCAAAAACTAGAGCATATATGCCGTTCACTCTAACAGAAGACTAAATAGGGACACATGGCACAATCTTATCCGTCGATCCGATATTTAATAAATGTCGGGTCGGTGAATAAGATTATGACACGTGTATGTCTGTTAGTATAAAGGGTATATATGCTCTAGTTTTTGGACGGCAGGGGCACCAATGTCCCAAAAGTATGACGGAGGATATCTGCATACCACTTACGATAGTTCGAGAATATATTTATCATTTTTCCCTATATTTAATGAAATTTGGCAGATCTATTTCAACTATAGTTAAGTATGTTATATTTAGGTAAACATGACATTTGATTTCGAAACTAGAGAGGCATATCTTAGAGCAATTGTAGATAATAATATAAGGTCAAATTTGCTCATATATATTTAAAATTGAGTAACTTTCTCCTTCATTAGACTTTTAATATAATTTTCTGCCTATTATTGAGAAAAGTCTCTTTTTTTTTGTTGACTACTAATAAAGTTATAACTCAAGGGTAATTTTAACTATAGTTATAAAAATGGAGAAATGTTTTACCTTTACGAGCGGCTTGAACATAATTGAAAAGTACCAATTAGGTTACCAAGTCCTACATCTCACTCTGTGTTTTCTCGAGGGAGGTTGGGGTAACCAGTTAGGTTACTACGCCCTACATTTCACTCTATATGTCATCACCCCCCATCTCGAGTGTATACAACATCTTACAAGTGTAGTCCTACAAAGTGGGGGTCTGAAGATGATATAGTTTAAGCAGACTTTAGCCCTATCTTAAGAGATACAATAAATTGGTTGTTTCTGATAGACCCTCAACTCGAGGTAAAACATTCAAAAGTAATCCAGAAATAAAAGTAACAGAAGTATAAGAAACAACAAATAGTAACAAAACAAAAACTACAACAAAACAATATGATAATCAAGGTACAAGGAACAACATAGAATAACAAATATCGAAGAACAAAAAACTACCAAAGCCTACTAATCTTTTACGGTTACGTTTTCATTACATGTTTCAAATATTTTTCTTCTCATCCCCACCAAAAATAGGTGGAAGTTTACAGATAATCACTTTCAATCCTTATAGCAATTGATTAGAAATGGTCACCATCATTAAGTTTCAAGCAGGCCAGCAACTAGCAAGAAAGTACTCTTTTAAGTACAAAAAGACACCAACTAGGGAGTTGGCAGAATAGATCAATAACAAACATTAAATTGGTTAATACAACAAGAAGAATAGACCAATGCAATATACAATATTTTGCATTTACAGGCCACACGAGTTACACTCTAACTATATTAATTACAAAGCAGTCCTTCATGAAAGCAATATGACAGAAGCTTTTCTCTGCTAAGCAAGAATCATGCTTTAAATATAGCACACTAGGGATACATAAGAAACTCAAACTCCCTCTTTTTTTCCTAAGAACAAGCAATACCAACAAGCACTACAAATTCACAAGCTACACAAATTCTTGCGGCGTCCACCATTTGTCTGTCTACCTGTGTCTCTGTGCACCTGGTGGTGCAGTCGGCATGGGGAAGTTATAGCTGGATTGACCACCGGTGAACTGTGGAGCCTCCACGTATGGGCTCTGGAAAATATGTCCAAAAGTTAAGATAATGTAAAAAGACATGATGACATGATCTTTGCTTCATTTGAAATGAATCTTAGAAGTTGGAACATTTCCTAGAATAGCCGATACACTCATTACAATGGAATATCTTCCTTTTATTATTTTGGGAGAAGTAAAACGCAATATATTCTTCTTGACAACACTAAAAGAAAAAGGAAATTAAGATTGACAGAAAAAGTGCAAGAATACTTTCCTCCACCCGTTTCTTAATCACTTTACCATCTCCTAATGATATTGTTATCCAGCAAATGCATGGATAGAGCCGAAGGTTTTTTATCTTAAACTGTTCTACAAACTCACCTCCAAAAAGATGAAAGAAAATAAGTCAGGAGAAACCTGTTCCTCTGTATCCTTTTCTGCCCTTGCATCTACATGACACTGACATGCGACGCATGGCAAGTAAATCTCTCGCTAAGCTGCAGTTGCAAGTAGCAATTCCCAAGCAGAAAATCCACTTTCGACTAGTTCCTCTTGTATCTCTAAAAGAAGAAAATAGTTGTCCTTCCAAGCATAACAATCCCAAAGAGAAATTGTACTCTTTTTTTTGTGTGTCTTGAACCAGTTATGTTTGATGCCTATGTTATCACAATTAGTAGACTTCCAAGTTCACCTAACAAGCAAATTTACCCCCACTAATAGAATCAACCAAATCAAATTGAAACGTTAAAGCTCCATTGCTTTCTTCAGCCCCTCTCAAAACCCCCCACCCAAGCATATCACCCTGAAAACCTATCTCAACCTCCCTATCTATTGCAACCAAACCTCTCCAACCAAAGTGTCAGTGAAGGGTTGGGGAAAAAATTCTCAGGGATTGGTGGTGACGGCAGAGGAGGGGGGGAGTTAGGAAGGTGATGGCAGCCATAATGCAATAAAGTTGATAATTATTTCTTTGGTTGACTTCATTTATAAAAGGAACAATACCTCATTTTCAAATATACCGAAGGCTAAGTGTTCTCAGCACAGCAATATACAACAGAAATTCGTTTTGAACTTACAATCTGAGGACCAAAAAGGCAATTGACCAAAGAAAGAGGCTAGTAAAGGAACCAAACCTGTGCAAGTTAGCTGTTCATAAAAGAATAGAACACAAATCAGAGCAGTACCTGCGATGCAAATACTGTATAAGGCACCTCTTCTTTATTTTGAGATGGTACTGATGCAGTTGAAGAACGAGAGTCGTAGCTTGGTTCATTTCCGTCCAACTTGTGGACGCCGTTTTCTGTAGTTTCGGCTTCATTGACTGACTTAACCTTCTGTACATAAGAATATCATTCAACAGAACAACAAGGTTAACCAATTGAGAGGATCACGCTACCTACTTAAAATATTGGTCAACTATAGTACCTGGAAAATTTTGCCGAGAGTCTTCAACCCCTTTGCGCGAGCACGAAGCTCTTCTTTCTTTACGTTGTTGTCTTGTAGAACCTAACAAAGTAATGAATATTAACACAAATAAATAAGAACAATACAAGAATAAGCCACAAACGCAACATGATAAAGGTGAACAACCATTTGACAAACACGAGAAAGAGTGGCTTCAATATCTGCTACATTAAGCTTCCAGAGAGAATCAATCATTAGCTTTTTGTGGGATTGCATGTACTCTTCAAGTTCTTCCTCAGTGTAATTTCCTTCTGCACTGAGCTGCCTTTTCATGTCCTCTTGCAGCTGAATCAAAGCAATTGCACCTACAAAAGCATGAAGTATTTTTCTTTCAGAAGAACATTACCACATATGACGATCAAGTATCATTCAATACACGCAGAGGTTGGATGAATAGGACAACCCGGTGCACGAAGCATCCAACGTTTACATATGATTTAGGGAAGGAACGCACTCCAAGAGGGTGTTGTGATGTAGGCAACCTACCCTGACACTTGCAAGTATCAGTGGCTGATTTCATGGTTCGAATCCATGACCTATAGGTCACACAAAAATGACTTTACCGTTATGCAGGTTTGGATGAATGATCAAAATTAATCACAATCACATCAGCTATAATTGAGGACACATTATGATAGAAGTGATACAAGAAAGACCCAAAAGCTTATCTTCAAACCTTGTAATTCCCTTTTTCATAAGTATTTGGATAAGGAAGATAGTTTGGAAGGCATTTATGAGCTACAACTATTTAAATCAAACTTTTCTTGTACTATTTCAGGCAAAGGTCTGTAAAGAAACATGTAAGAGACAGGAATTAAAATTTTCCAATAGAAAAAAGAGAGTTAAAACCGCTTAAGAGAGAAACAATTTCATAGCACGTCTATACCAAAACTAGACCATACAATTATTTTTTTCTTTTGATAAGGTAAAAATTTATTGATGCAAAACCCGCATAGCATTAGCAGTGAAAACATTAAAAAATTCCAGGGAGTAATGCAGTGACAGAATCTAGCATGGTTTCAGACTCTTTTGCCACTGCCATATCACGCCAAAACTAAGCAAGGATATACAACTCTGTTTAAGGACTGAAACATTCTTTTCCTCAAAGATTCTGGCATTCCTTTCATTTCAAATGATTCAACAAATGGCTGCAGGGATGGTGCTCCGAGTGGGAAAAGATTTAGCAATGCATTTTTTTGTCTACCAGGTGCAGGCCTCATTTCTGGTTAGAGATAGGTGTACATGCTGAAAACTGAAGAAAGATTTTTTAAAAGATTTCTTGTATACTTTATTTGACCTCAGCTTAATACTCCTCTCATATATTTTCTACCTATACTATCCTACTCTCTACCTAAGTTCATCAAGATTATATGACATCAACCAACAGAAGAAAAAGCAGTCAAAAACTAATTTTGGACTAATTAAATCACAAAACTGAAAGAAGAGCATAAACCGTAAGGAATTATTCTTTAGAAAGCTCTATGCACAGATTAATATAGAGATTGAGCGAACAAGGTGCAAATGGTTTGTCCTAACTTCGGAAACGAGAAGCACAATGTTAACCACAAAGCACTGCTTAAAGCCAGCACAACAAACCTGTTGCAGCAGTTACTTGGGATTTGATAAAATGGCCTTTGTTTCTGAACCACTCAGCAATAAAAGGCACACCCAAATATAATGCCTTCTTTCCGAGCTCTTTCGCTGACTGTCTTGCATATATGTATCCAATTGTGTTTAACATATCAACACCATAAGCTGTTACCAAACATTAAGTTGATGAGAAAAGATTCTGCAACTATAGCCATGTCAATTGGAAGAGACCAACAAAAATATCAAGAAAGTCAAAGCTAAGGAGTTGAGAGGGAAAGAAACGGAAAGGGGATTGCAGATCAAGAGAGAATGTAAGTCAGTAGAATAGGACAAGACAGCTTCAATGCCACAAATGGTGCTTATACGACAAAAATTACGCCTCAATACCAAACTAGGTGTTTCCTTATATGACTACAAGTTCCTATGGAAATTGTCTCCACAAGTAACTTCTATTTTTAAAACTAGTCTCTTCAATATTTTCGTTATGACCCGAGAAGTTTCCGAAAGTCAATGGCACACGGTTTGAAATAATAGGCCTACTTCCCCTCTACCCTTTTCCAATTAAATACCAAACTTTTGCCTGCGGCTAGGGTTTGAACCTTTGAATCACTGACTCATGTGCTTCTGATCATATGTCGAGTATCACATCTTCCGCTATAGCCTTATATCTTAGTCTCTTCAGACAATCACATTAGCCAATAGATACCAAACCATGGCAACCGGAGTATATAAGTTTTAACTTTCTGGCCGTAAAGTTAGTCCTTTACATTCCTGATTCTCTTTCTTACCTTATATCAATTAGTTGTTTACCCCAAACACTTTGCTGCTCCGTGATCCTTTTCAATAACTTCATTGTTACACAAACTTATGTTATTGGATAGATAATTGGTATTGGACATGAATCAGACGGAGTTTTTATTTTAGAAAAGGTAACTTGAATCAGATGGACTATACTATCTCCACCATCCGAGAACACCCATTGATTGTCTTAGTTCATTTGCATATAGAAAATTATAATTAGTCTCTCTCACTAGTTTAATTTAAAATATGAGTCATGCCAACTAGGTAGATAAATCAGTACTTCCTTCCTTTTTCATCCTAATAATTGGATATAGTTTCATTTGTCTTTAGTCCAACAGATGTCTGAGATCCTAGCTGAATCACCTTTTGTATGCATTTTCACTGTTTGGTAGATTTAAATGATATGATTATTCATATGAACTTGCATGAAATTTGTTCTGAGCTGCCTTACATTTTTTAGATTTTGTTTGTTGAAATATAAAACAAATTGGCACTTCTATTTGGATGTTCCATAGTGTAATGCACCAAAATTTATTTTTAGTACAAGAACTCACCAAAAATTAATTATCAGAAAACAACCTTATACTCTAACAAAATAGAGTAGTTGATAGAAGAATAGATATCTCATTGAAATTTCTTGCGCCTAATAGATCTCATGTTGACTTGCATTTTTAGGAGATGTTACACCCACATCTCATTATCTGATTGAATACATGCCCTTCTTTAAAATAAGAATAAAGTTGACACGTTGTTGGTTTGCCATATTCACTTCTATATTCCCTCTGGCTAGTGTCTCTAGAAGCACTTGCTTTCTTCATAACTTGACCCTAATAACCTCTCCCGGTGATAAATGTCTGTTATTAGGTTATTCTCAGATTCAAACGGGACATCATTGCTATTTACCCAACCTTCGTGAACACGTCATGTTAGTCTGTGTCACTTTCTTTAGATTTGCCTAGTTTCACACATCCTCTACCTTTGACCATCATGGTATCTCTATGTACTTACCAGAACAAACACATAGGGTCCAGTACCTTGCTTACATCTCCTTCTGGCCCCTATTGACTTATTATTTTTCCAGTGTCCAACACAAGGTCCGGTAAGAGCCATGCTTTGCATTAAATCTTTCACTTGTTATGGACAGACGAGAAACCTTAGCCGTTCCTACATACCAAACAACCCTTAATATTTAGATACCTCTTTTTCAATCATGAATTGTCATGACTCCAAAAGTTATTGGAAATTTAAAGATCTTAGTGTGCACAACTCACGAAACCAACTTTTCACAGCCCATAATACAGCTGTAAATATGCATATTGTTTGTACAACCCCTTAAGTATCATTGCGGAGGTCAGAAAAGCAATTCAATACAAAAAAAAGGTCGAAGGAATTATGTAGTAGGTATGACAATGTTAACCTGCATTTGAAAGTCTCGACACCTCAGCTTCTGCATGACGAACAAAGTCCTCTTTATTTCCTTGTACATATAGATTGAGCCGATCCTTCAAAGTTTCAGCAAGCTTTTCTTCCCTCTCCCTCTGAACAACCTGTAAGATAATTGGAAATCTCTTATTATGAGAACTTCAACCAGTAAACTGTATTACAAAACAAACAAGCAACAGATAAGCTAACTTAAAAATTTGTAGCACGGAAAATGAAAACCTGGATCAAAAATATCACACTGCAGAGTTCCACTACTACACATGTCGATCCTTCTTTACTTGTCAATCAATATATAAAGAAAAAAAGGCTTGTTATTTCTTCTGATCCCCCTATTCTTACTTATTGTATCATCAGTTGCATCTGACACTATCTAAGGTTGATGGATATGTCCAAATCATCTGAATCATTTCCCTTAATTTATACAACTAGATGCATGTTTTCTATCTCTTATGTATATCTCTGGGCCACTCTCTTCTTTTGGCCTTTGGGGAATTTTTTTTTTCTTTAAAAGTAAAAGAATGAGGCACCATGTGGGACTCTAGGTTAAACAAGTCAACGACAATACCCAGTGTAATGCCACAAGTGGGGTCTGGGGAGGGTGGTGTGTATGCAAACTCTATCCCTACCTTGTGGAGGCAGTAGAGAGGTTGTTTTCGGAAGACCCTCAGCTCAAATAAAGCAATTTTAAAAGCAGGTTTGAAAAGGAAATATTGCGGTGAAGAAACAGAACAGTAGCAACAACGAAGGTTTAACAAGCCATAGTTTATAATATCATGGAAATAAATGTTATTTCTTATATATAAGCATATAGATAGAGGTGCCACTATAACCATTTCTCAAGCTACTTCTCAGTTCTTTATCTTTTTTCAAGTTTTACCCATATATACACGAAGTCAATAAAAATGTTTGAATTCAATTTTCTCAAGTAGTACTCTTACAACTATAAATGCTAAAAGGAAATGAAGAACTGTACCCTCATTTTCTCTTGTAACTTTCTAGCATCAAAATCTTCACCTTCAGTGAAAATATCCAATGAAGCCATTGATGCCATAGCAAGCTGACCTATGTACTCCTCAAAAAGTTCACTTCCGAAAAGCATAGCAAAAATTGCTGCAGGATCAATGAATGCATCTCTGAAAACAATTCAAAGCATAGAAGTTTGAATTAACATGTGAATACACAGAAGAACATCAGAGCAAATTATATGTACATGCAGGTACCAAATACCAATTGTACTAGGAGAAATACAAATGTCCTGGGTATCAATAATACAAGAGAGAAATTACGTTGAAATTCCTGGTTTTCCATGTGCATCATAAGCCTGTCGTTGAGATGGGTCGCTCAGTACCTGATAAGCCTCTCCCAACACCTGCAACCGAGGAGAAAACAAGAATTATTGAGCCAATAGCAAGAATATCTCCTAATTAACCAAAATAAACAGTCAAAAGATAAATCATCAAGAGACTTCTCAAAAAAAAAGGGTAGATTAATGACTTACCTGAAAATTCTGTGCAGCTAGAGGGTCATTTGGATTTTTATCAGGATGAACCTGCCGTGCCTACATATGAAAGTTAGTAGTAAAGAAGAAGTCAAAACAAGGAAAGCTCGAATAGTAAACAGAGTCAAGATTGAAAATTAAAACAAAAAAAGGCAAATAAATTGAAAATTAAAACAAAAAGGGGCAAATTCTACTACAATAAGGAAAACTAAAGTTAGAAGTTTTCAAATTCTGTGAGCTACAGATTTTAATCTTCATCACTTTTTATTGTAGTACTTGTGTGGCACTATGCTCATTCCTGAGGCTGAGTTTTAAAAAAATGACCAAGACCTCAAGAAATAACAAAAAAACAAAAGCACAATTGCGTATGGATAAATCATAATCAACTTATTCAAGGTACCAACTGAAAGCCGCAAATAAAGAAAATAAATACATAGCTGGGTGAAGATTCCAAACACTATTAACTTCCCCATTAAAAATATGTAACCCAAAATATTAAGGAAATCAGTCTTCAAATTAGATTGTCAAGTCCAACAATCTAATCCTTTTGTCTATGGGCTGATGAAGTAAAGCATAGAGCTGAGAACTTACTCCTCTTTATCAAATATCCAATTGGCTAAATCAGGGGGGAAAGTAAATGCCCATTTGACTAGTTGTAGATTTGATATTCAAATGGTCACTTCAGCATGAAAATTGGTTAAAAGAAGAGAATTTATCATAATTCACCAATTCATCAAGTTTATTCCTCAAATGTAATGGCATCACATATGGGTAGGAAAAAAGTACAATGACATGACGTTCAACAAATAAATGCTATTCAAGTTTTCAGTCTTAGTCTTAAACTTTTCAGCGATAATGTGTATAAAAAGAAGCCTTAAATAGAGGCTCGAAGATCCCCAATGTTTACCACAATCCTAAAAGGAATTGCAAACTTCTATTTCTTGCATGCTCCATTCCATCTATGTATAACAAACGCTTACATCCTTTTTGGCAGATGGAATTTGTCAAAGGAACACTTCTATCTACAATCTCCTTCTATTACCTAGACAAGATTCTTCTGCATGTGCACGTGTGTGCGTTGATAGATAGCAAAAAGGATTATTCTTTGTAGTTCCTTAATAAAGAAATCACACTTATGGGGTTAAAGGTAGCTTCTTTTTCAAGCATAAAACCTTTCCACTGCCCCAATGTAACTCCTTAGCATATACTCCCTAATCATCCTCTTTCAGCCTATGTTGCTCGGACTCTTAAAAATGTCAACATGTGCGTATTGAATTCACCAAAGTAGTGTATTTTTGGAGAATCCAACACGGGTGCGGCATCAAAAGTGAAGAGTCCGCCCAACTTGGCTTTCAGCTTGAACCAGACAAGCAAGTGCAGATAGAAAAAAATCTTTAATTCTTCATGCACATACTTAAAACTATATCCCTAAGTGTATTAAAATGATAAATAACAGGTTAATACAAATAAGATAATTATACATACCTTAATGTAGTATGCTTTCTTAATCTCAGATTCGGTAGCAGTAGGGCTAACCCCCAAAATGTCATAATATTCAGTCTCCTTCACCATGATCTCGAAATCTTTTCTCCTTCTTTCCTTTCAAATTGACCAATTGATAGAACGAAAACAGGAAATAAAATTCGAAACTGAAAACCACCCAGGTGCGATTATTTAACTGCTATCAAGTTGACAAAAAGGGATCGAAAAACAGGAGAAATGAGCACGAAATACCAAACCCCACGTACAAAATCAAAGAAAAAATTCAATCGTCTTCCTCTAACAAACCAAAATGACCAGTAAATCTAAGAGATTATGATGATGAAACTGCTATCAAGTTGAAAAGCAATAAATACAAATCCCACGTACAAAATCGAAGAAAAAGATCGAATTTTTCCTCTAACAAACCAAAAGGGTCAGCAAAAAAGGGGGATCGAAGAACAGAAAACAACAACCCCACGTACAGAATCCAAGAAAAGATCAAATTTTTCGTCTAACAAATCAAAAGGGTCAGCAAAATTTCAGAAATTTAAGAGATTAAAACAATGAAACTGCTATGAAGTTTCAAAAAAGGGGATCGAAGAACAGAAAACAACAACCCCACGTACAAAATCGAAGAAAAGATAGATTTTTTCCTCTAACAAACCAAAAGGGTCAGCAAAATTTCAGAAATTTAAGATGAAACTGCTATGAAGTTTGAAAAAAGGGATCGAAGAACAGAAAACATCAATTCCACGTACAAAAAACGAAGATCTAACAAACCGAAAGGGACTGTAAATTTGAGATTATGATGAATAAAGTGCAAAATGGAAATTGATGATTCATGCTGTGTTGGCTTCGGGCCCCTGTCTCTTTGAAATTTTGATTCGGTTTTTGTTGACTAATTGTGTACGGTGTTATGCTGTGCTGGGCGGGGCGGGGCGGCTTCAGGTGTACCTTCGATTTTTCGTAATTTCAAATTTTTTTCACAATTTATCTGCGCCAAAGTAATTTGGTCACATTTGGCACAAACTCTAGATTTTTGGTCTCCAAAAGTTTATGACGTTGAAAATTTGGTCATTTGTATTTACTTTCTCCGTCTCAAAATACTAAAAAGATGAACATCGAGGATTGTTATTAATTGTATTGTATTTAAATATAATATTTGTTTCGATTCATCATTATTTATTACTTTCTCCGTCCATTTTCAGTTATTATGATTTTATTTTTTAGAGTCAAACTATAAGAATTTTGACAACCATTTTATGATGTATTTTTTCATCATATTAGTATGCAAAAAAATGCAATTTATAGTACGTTTCGTATGGTTTTTGAATATTTAAATTTAACTTTGAAAATTAGTTAAATTGACTTTTGAAAAATGTGATATGACAACTAAAAATGAACGGAGGGAGTATTGTTTTCAATACTTTATTCTAGTATGTTGTATATTGTGTTTCAGTTATTGTATTATTTTGTTGTAATTGTTGTTTCCTTCTAGTAGACTTTGTGATATTTCCTTATGACTTGTTATATTTTCTTCTTTGTATCTGGAATTGCTAAAATAACAATCAAAACAAACATTATATTTAGAGGGTGTTTGGATTAGCTTAAAAGTTGATCAAACCTATTTTTAAGTTAGTTTTTTGACTTCTGAATATGTTTGACAAATATAAAAAATAACTTAAAATAAGTTAAGAAGGGTTTGAAAATATCAAAAATGAGTTAAAATAAGTCAAAAAACAAAAATAAATTTCCCCTATTTTTTATTTTTTTAACTTAAAAATCATTTCAATTTAATATTTGACTTACATTTTTTTTAACTCAATCCAATCGGCTCTTAATCTAACAACGCAACACAATACTTCGATATTATTTATAATCATAATAATATTATTTGAGAAAAGAAAAATCTGAAGAAAGTAAGAGCAAAACTTGGCAGAGGCATATGGTGCCACGAAGAAACTTCATGGAAAATGGGGGAAACGCAACGAAGTAGGGCCAAAACAAATAGTTTTTTCTGCAATATTGCTCTGTTTTTTTTGGTTTTATTTGATCAGCTCTTTTGTTTGTATATATATGTAGTCGACGATTGGTTGTTGTCGCAGTGTTTAACTGTCAGTGGTGGACTGAGTGATGCCAACAAAGTTGAAAGAGGGAGAGGGTTTTTTTTTTTTTCTTGTTTGTTATAGACTGATCGTACACATATGGAGAATTTGTTGTGTGAAAAGGGTGAAATGATCGAACAGACTTTGCTATTAGATGATTCTGAAACTCAAAAGGGTGGATTCAGAACTTTACCTTTCATCCTTGGTATGACGTACTTCCCTATTTTTTCATTTTGTGTGTTGATGTTTTGATAAAATTGTGTAATTGCTCTATCTGAAGTTCAATTTTGGTTTTTTTTTATCTAGTTGTTGATTCATTAGTCAAATATTTTGGTAATTTTGCTGAGTTGTTGATGAATGGAATGATAATGGACTGGGACGAGATTGTGGGTTCCTTATAAGGCTTGAGCAATCTTCGGGTTAGTTTTTTGGGTGAGTTAGGCCTATAGTGTAATTTGCCATGGTATTTGAGCTAGACCCGTTGGGTACCATGTCGAGGTCTAGGACCGGGAACCGTGTGGATTGTGAAAATACTCCCGGTCCAGTGTCATGTTAACAGGTTAAATTTGCATGGAGCAAAGGGAGTGATAGTTTTTGTAGTTTTTGGGTGAGTTAGGTCTAAAGCCTAATTTGACATGGTATCAAAGCGAGACTCATTGGGTATGGTGTGGAGGTCCGGGACCTGGGACCATGTGGGTTGTGAATATACTCCCGGTCCAATGTCATGTTTACCTGATAAATTTGCATGGAGCAAAGGGAGTGATAGTTTTTGTAGTTTTTGGGTGAGTTAGGTCTAAAGCCTAATTTGACATAGTATTAGAGCAAGTCCCATTGGGTATGGTGTGGAGGTCCGGGACCGGGAACCATGTTAAATATTTTGGTAGTTTTGCTGAATTGGCCAAATATTGCCCCCCAATAGACAAGAGGCGTGTTGGCCAACTCAGCGTCAAGCAAAATGAGTGATAGTTTTGGTAGGTAAATGGAACAATGCATAGTTGAGTTATGAAACTTGGAAAAAGGTGATACTTTAGGTGTATTTTTTATCATTAATTCTTTTGATTTTTATCGAATAACTTTTCGGAATAAGTTCATTTATTTGTTGATTTCTTGATAAACACATGTAATTGCCCTTTACCGAAGTTCAATTTGATGGATTTTATCTAGTTGTTGATTCGTCAGTCATGGGTCTAACATGAAATTAAAGGAAATGGGGCATTCCAATGGAAAAGTTGGGGAGTTCTTGATTCAATGTTTAATGTTTTATTTTCTTGATTTTGGATAGGAAATGCGGCTTTGACAAATGCGGCGACGTCTGCTCTAACTCCTAATATGATCCTGTATTTGATGAATGAATATCATATGGATATGACTACTGGGTCCAATATTATCTACATGTGGTCAGCAGTTACCAACATTGCTCCAGTTGTTGGGGCGTTTATGGCGGATTCTTTTGTGGGTCGATTCCAGATGATAGGATTGGGATCTGTTGTCACCCTTGTGGTAAAGTTCATTAACTAAGTTGGTTTTTTCCATTAGTTGCCTTAACTTTTAAGGAGAAAAGTGACGTCGTAGTGTTAGTTGTAGGAAGTAATATGAGGTTGAAAGTTAAGATAGTCGAAAGGAAAATGAGAGGGCAGTCATTTTCCACCATGGAAAATGTTTTCCTTCTAATGACCAAATCTGTCATATCGAACATACTCATAATTGTTTATTTTTCGTGTTTGTTAATGGATTCCCATAATTTTTACTACTAATCGGCGGAACCTCGGTTGATTACGAGGAAACTTAATGCACATTTCTGTCCCTTTATATTTTTTCTACTAGTTTCTTTGTCACATCTATGGGAACATTTCGTTTGACATCGAATACCTAACTTTCAATTAGATGAGGGCGTCAAATAACGTCTTGAGCATAGTTGGATCCCCCCTTTTTCCATTTTTTCTTGAGTCAAACATGCCTCTGTAACTACAAACCAAACAAAGGAAGCCACTTTTTACATGGAAGAAGGGAAGACTTCTTCTCTACCAAAAATTTGACCATGCTGTACAAAGAAACTAATGTCTTTAAGTTCACTGAACCTAAATACGGGAACTTGAGCAGCATCTGAATGAAGTAAACTTAGCAAAGCAGCTAGCAGTACATTTGCTGAAGACAATTCAGACTCCAAATTCAAGTACCGCTGTTTATGTAAATAAGCCGATGGACCTCAGGATAACAATGATTCAATTGTAGGTTAGCGAGCTCAGTAAGTATTTAATCTTCAGCACAATATCTTGTGTTTGGCGTTGTATGTTTGCAGCCCCTTGTATGGCTGTAACTAACAACTTAAGAGCCACATTCAATGTGCACAAAATATTATCGTATGATCATGCAAAAATAAATGCATAACCTGTGTTCCCATTTGACAAGTTTTCAACTTGAGGGAAGGGGGAGGATGCAGCAACATGTATTCCCATTAATTGCTTGATCTCTCTTCACAATTTGACAATTGGAGGAATCATTATCACCCATCTGATGCAATTTTTTGTAATATGAAGAATCATATGAACTTGGTAAATTTCCCAATAATAATTCTAGATATTCTATGTGTTTTGAAGGGGATGTTTCTGTTTTGGCTGACATCAGTGATTCCGCAAGCAAGGCCCCCGCCCTGTGTCAATTCCAACAACATTTGCAGATCAGCAGAGATGTTCCAACTCTTCTTCCTGTGTTTCTCTTTGGGCATCGTTGCCATTGGAGCAGGTGCAGTCAAATCCTCATCTTTAGCATTTGGTTCTGATCAGTTGAAACGGGAAGTATATCAAGATAATGCGCGTTTAATGGAGAGATACTTCAGCTGGTACTATGCCTCGTATGCTTTGTCTATCCTGGTTGCTCTCACGTGTCTTGTTTATATCCAAGTCAACATGGGGTGGGCTTTAGGTTTTGGAGCTCCTGTTTTGCTAATGTTGTTTTCAACTCTTCTAATTTATTTGGGTACTCCATTCTACGTGAAGCTGAAGCCTAAATCGACCTTAATCACTGGCCTTTTTCAAGTGATTGTAGCCTCTTATAGAAATAGATGTCTCAAATTGTTGTCACAGAGTGAAGGTATACAATATCATCAGAAAAAAGGGTCAACCGTAGTACCAAGTGAAAAACTAAGGTAACTTCATTCTTACCAAAAGTTTGTTTTTCTGTTGGTCATCTTACTTGCTACATATGCTTGAAACAGAACCTATGTAATGGTAAATTGTTGTTTTTTTATCTAGCCTGTATGCTTTTTCTTCATGAACTAATCTACTATTTGATTGATCATTATAGCTGTTGCTTGTCTCACCTATATAGGCAATTGTGAAGTTCATTGTTTTAACCTGCACCAGCTGATGACATATATAACTCATTGTGCTACTGACTCCAGCTTTTATTGTTTAAAGAGACCTCATGTCATGTTCAAAATTAGTGATATCCTTTTCCAGTCCTGATATATTTGTTCGTATTGCGTTTTAACTTCAATATATTGCCTTTAGGTTTTTGAATAAAGCTTGCATTGTACAAGATCCTCAACTAGATTTGAGCCCAGATGGAGAAGCAATAGATCCTTGGCGTCTTTGCACTGTAGATCAAATAGAGGAGCTGAAAGCATTGCTCAAAGTTGTTCCAATCTGGTTGACGGGAGTTGTGTTGTCCATAAACATAAGCCAGAACACTTTTCCTGTACTTCAAGCGAATACCATGGATCGACATATTGGTTCAAGCTTTGAAATCCCAGCTGCCTCCTTTGGCATATTTGCTGTCATCTCTGCTATACTTTGGATTGTCCTCTATGATTATTTGATTCTTCCCATTGCATCAAAAATGACTGGAAAGCCTGCTCATTTCAGCACAAAAGAGAGAATGGGGTTCGGATTGTTTCTTTCCTTCCTGTCAGTTTTAGTGGTGGCAGTTGTAGAAGGTGTCCGGAGAAGTATTGCAATCAAGGAGGGGTACTCGGATTATCCAGAAGGCGTGATCCCTATGTCAGCTATGTGGCTACTTCCTCAGAATTCCCTTACTGGCTTCGCAGAGGCCCTGCATGCCATCGGCCAAAACGAATTCTACATTTCAGAATTTCCTAGAAGCATGTCAAGTGTAGCTGCTTCTCTATTAGGAGTTGGTATGGGAGTTGGAAGCTTACTAGCTAGCTCTATAATGAGTACTATCGACGACTTGACTAAAAGAGGAGGGGAAGAAAGTTGGGTATCGAGCAATATAAACAAGGGCCATTACGACTACTATTATCTCGTTCTTGCAGGATTTAGTCTGGTTAACATACTGTGCTACATTGTTTGTAGTAAAGCTTATGGTCCATGCAAAGAAGAGGTGATGGAAGAAGAGAAGCCATGAATGGGTACAAGAACTTGTATATCGTAGCTCGAAAGGCGCCAATCCGTTATCCATATAGTGTCATGCCTATTTCCTCATAGCTTGTTAGTAGTAGTATATATACTTTTCTGTTGATCCTGCCCTTTCCTGGATCCGCACATAGCAAGAACTTAGTGTATCGTTATGTTCTTTTTAACTTTTTTTATATACTTTTCAGCGGAGCATGGCTGATGCTAATGTATGTATCAAATGAAGTTGTAATCACTAAATTTTGTGGGGAGAAGATAGTTTTAGCTTGGTGTATATAACTTTATATACTTGAAAAAGTATATTTTTGTGTAGTTTCTTTTTGGTACATATATATACCTTTGGAAATCCTCTTGGATTATACAAAAAAAAACACAAGAATGTCCTCTCACATTGTGCCCAAAAAGATAATTACAGCCTAGGTATATGGAGCTTCATTTCATCCAAATTATCGGCTGGCCATTTCAAAATCGTCTATACATTTAGAGAAAACAACAAAGTGGCAGACTCTCTAGTCACAGAGGAAGATAATAAGATGCGTACGAGCCCTCCAACCGAAGTATTTTTCAAAATACCGGGGGTTCGAATCCCAGAAGGTACCTTTTATAGACCAGTCTATCTCCTCTATGGGGAAGGCAAGGCTACTCTATCAGAATCGGAACCTAGGAAGTCGCCGTCACTGGTACTTTTTTTTTAGAATTTTAGTCTAAGTATATCATGGCGAATTCTTCAGAAAAAATTGTGTCTTCTACAATGGAATTGTTTCGAAGCTTAGTAGCTAAAGCGTACTTGCGTGTTAAAGGGGTACGCAGATTTGGGTCCTAAAGGAGAAGGAGGAGGAGGAGGAGCTAGCTTCAGGGGCGGAATTGAATGATTACGAGATAAACAATGAGACAAAGAAGAGCACGAGTCAGCCAAAAAGAAAGACCACCAAAAGTAACGACCACCAAAATAGGCATAGTAATTTGATATTTTCATCACCCATTTTTGAAAAACCATTTTTGGGGGCTTCCTGTAAAATATAGTCCCAAAAACATATTGATTTATCAATTTATTTTTACTTTATAAAAATATTGCAATTTGCAAGAAAAAAAACTGCAAAATCTTTATTAAAAAATAAGGAAAGAAAGGTTGATATTTTTCAATTGTAAAAATATTTTAGACCTTGAATTAAACGACTCAAATCTTTATATTATTAGACAAAATTTCTTATGCAACAAGATCTAAGATAATGTATTACATACACATGGCTAAGTTAGTAACTTGGAGTGAACCTTATAATATTCTGCAATTAATGTCTCATTTAATAAGTTTTTGACTGAAAAAGTAGTTGACAATTGTATAAACTTCATGAAGTGGATGGAAGTGCAACTCAAAGAAAGCTTACTAAACTCTGTAGCGATAACGTTTTGTTTGTAAGTTTATTTTAACATATTTGGTAGATGAGGATTTATACTTTTCTTGACTAAATTTACATTTACATTGAATTCCTAATGCTTGAAAAGAAATCATAAGAAAAGATATAAGCCCTTATTTGCTAAATATTTTGATGTGGATTTAACAAACAAAACATTATTGTTAGGGAGTTTGATAAGATCTTTTTGGTACTTTTATTCTATCAATTACATTTAAAATTCATATTTTAACTCACTTTTTTTTTGAGTTTTATTAACCATGATTTTTTTTCCAGATTGATCAGTAGACAGATGTGTTTGATGTCGATGAAAAGGTATGCATACATCAAGGATTTATCCAGTAGTAATTTCAAAGATAAAACTAAAATATTGCAAAAAAAACACCACAATTTCCTTTAATTCTTTTTCTTTTCATACTGACATTTTTTTTTCTTTGAAGAAGAGAACATGTACAAATTTACTATTTTCAAAATAAAATATTCTTCTTTTTCATTAAATTGAATTGATGACGCTTTATGTGATACAATTATCTTTTAATTGAGTTCTTATTTTATTTCATATCAAGAATTCTTATTTCATATTAAAATACACGTATGTTTACTTATATCTTGTGTATTTATATAATTGTAAATAAATGTAATAAAATCAAAAAAAATATTCAACTAAATAGAAAGTTCAAGAATTTGTTCAACAATCTTTCTGTCCTCTTGCTTCTGAACAACAAAAAAGATTAGAAGGAAAATATTAAGCTTGAAAAGTTTCACGGATTGATGACGAGACTTGATTTGTAGCTATAACTTATATAAGAAGAATTTTTTGTTTTCAACCCTTTTTATGTTTTTGACCGACACAAGACTTTTCTTGAAAACTGTGCTTGTTGTATGCAACTTATAAGTGTTATGTGATGTTTATCCACACTCTAATATTTAATAACAACAATTATGGTAACTAATTAAACTAAACTAGACCAATTATTATGATTAGCTATGGTATATATTGTAAAGCATACATTTTGTAGTATGTACGGTTAATTTAAGGAACATATTTATAACATCCATCTTGAATTTGAACATATAATGTTACTGATATTTGGTTGGTGGAAAATTATCTATCAAAATCACAATCTTATAGTTGCCATAAGAACGAAGCTAGAGTGTTGACTCCAAGATTTAGTAACTTTAGCTCAAATCTTGTATTGTTTTAAAAATTCATGTACAAAAATAGAGCCAGTAATTTAAAAAGGTTAAAATTCAAAATTAACCCATAAGTTTCAAATCATGAATCCGCCGCTAAGTCAGACATAAGGAATTATAGAGGATACAAGCCTAAAACGTCTAGTAGTGTAAGAAACGAAGGTAAATAGACTTTTATGATGTCAATCCAGGATTTTCATTACTCTCTTTTACCTTCCCCTTCTTTGAACCTAAGGTAAAAAAATAAATCCTATTTTTTCACGCAAAATTTGATTGATAATCTATTTGGTCAAACTTCAGAAAAAAAACAAACAAGAATCTTTATTAATAGTAGCATAACTTAATTTTAGGGGATGAATTTTATTTTATTTTATTTTTTAAAAATGTACTTTCAAAATTTTAACCAAACATATATTGTTACTTTAATATCGACAAAAATATGTTCAAATTGATTTTCCAAACACAAAAAATATTTTTTCAAAAAACACTTTTAACATTATTTTTTTAAATTAAGTAGATTTTAAAAGTTCCCATTCCATAATGTTGCAATTAAATAGAAAGGAGGTTAATCATACAATTTTAAACAATATGGTGCAAATAAAAATGTTGCATAAATTTAAGGGTGCAAAAATGCAAATTACTCTCACGGGTCAAGTTCAAATCAAAACTGGGCATTTGAGTTCTTCCCAGTTCGTTAAAGCTTCAGCTAAATATTCAAATGAATTCTTCTTAGCATTTTGCAGAATCAGAAAACTCGTTTGGTGGATCTGCAGCTATGTCGAAGAACAGCAATGGCGGATCGAGTGTTCAACGAGATCAGGAATCTTCTTACGATCCAGTGAGATGGTTGAATCTGATGGTTTCGGAGCCGTATTATCTGTTTCACTTGCTAGTTTTCTTCTCATACATCCCCGTTCGTTGCTCCGCTTTCCAAATCCTCGATCCTGCTCGCAATTCGTTCCTGCTTAAACGAGTATATACTCTTCTCGGATTGAATCTCGTTTTTTTTGTGTGAATAAAGTGGTTTTGTTTGTAGCTATATTGATACATGCAATGGCTGATGAGAATGAATTTATTTGGGACGGTTGTTACCTATTGTATTGTATTTGTTACTTCAAATATGTAGTAAGACACACCTGGAAGCTGATTGGACTAACTATCTGATACGTAGATGATGATAGCTCAGCTAGGAAAATGGAACAGCTGGTGATAGTTCAGATAGAAAAAAGGAATAACTTATAGTTAGTATGTGAAACTCGCGAAAAAGTGTATTTTAGACCATTTATATCGTAGTGTTAAATCTGTTGTTATGTAAAGATGAAAAGTGTCCTTTTATGTAATGACTGGTATGATAGCTTTGTTACCTTATCCTAGCTGAACTATCACCATCTACTCAACTAGGTGTGTTTTAATACATAGATGGTGATAGTTCAGGTAGAAAAATGGAACAGTTGGTGATAGTTCAGATAGATAAAGGTAACAACTGACAGTTGGAGTGTGAAACTCGTGAAGAAGTGATAGTTCTGTGTTACCATTTTTATCATATTGTTAAATCTGTTGTTATGTAACAATGAGAAGTGTTCATTTATGTAAAGACACGTACGTAGTGTTGTTACATTTTTTTTTTCTCATCTGCCATGATGAAAGACAAAAACAATACAATCTATCCAAAAAAAGGGTACTTATCAAAGCAATATAGTACAATACAATAGGATACATTATGAAAGGATATTTCACAACCATGTAAACAAGCTGGTAATATACTTGTTTGAAATTCTGTCCTTCTCTGTGCTGTCATTATAGTCTTATTCACGATTTTCTGTTTCATTGGCAGGAGATTCAAGTGTTTGTTGCATACTGTGTCTTAACTGTTGTGAAGGTAAATATTTAACTGATCCTTTTCCAATAAAAATGTAGCATATGCGACCTTGCTTTTTAAATATTTTATCTTCATATTTTTGCTCATTCCTCGCTCATCCCAAAGACTTATCCAATATATGTTTTTTCACTTCAATAGGAGTTCATAGTCAGACTGTTCAGGTTGGAGTTTATCCTTTGATTTGTATCAGTATCACCTAATTTGCTCAATTGGAGCATTAAAGGAACATTAAATCTTTTCCTTATCCTATTGAACAAACTCGTATAACATTTCCATTGCATACAATTTGCTGTCCAGCCCCTGAATTTTCTGTTGTTTGATGCCTAAAATTGTTACTTGAAAAGGAGAGATCTATACCTGTTGTTTTGACATTGTTGTTTACTTTGCACGACAGATTGTAAGGACAGAAAGTTGGGAATCCTTCATTCAAGATACTTTGTTGTTTGCTAAGGTTATATCTGTTATTTTTATGCTCTTCATCCTCAATCCTCACATAATTCTGCCCTCTTCATCATGATTTATAATTAATATGTTTGTGGATGACTGGATATAGCTATCTCTGATTTTCAAAATCTTTAACTTACCCAAAATGCCGGTAATATAATCAGCTAGATTCTTCTTTGTGTGAGACCCTGCTTAGTTACTCCATATTTTAAATCGTGTTAGCTCAAAAATTGGTGATTAGTAGTACTATTTTCCATGTAGTTTCTTCATTTTAAGCTTGATAAAATAAATTGATGTCTGGTTTCAGTAAATAAGTAAATCAATGTCCAATAGAAGAAACAAAACTAATCAGTCAACCCTCATAAGCCAAATTAGGTCATAGTCAAATAGGACAGAAGTAGTACTAGATGATGTCAGCTCATCAGGGCTTTTCAGTTAAAGGAAGAACTAGTCGAACTTGTCTGAGAAATTATTGATTGTTGCACTACTTGTTGAAATATTCTATTGAACTTTAAGTTATGTCTGCTAAGGGCTACTGTGTGCTTGTAGTACGGTAACATTTTGTATAGTAAAGAAAATGACACCTCTTACATTGACCTATCATTTTTTTATCTTGAAAAAATTTATTGGGAATATGTGTACTTTCTTTCTAGAAGTAAAAAAGGAAACACAGTTCCCTTTATACCACGTACTTTAATTGATTTACCCTGCAACTTAAAACTGTTGTCAGGAGTGTGTGTGTAATATCCCCCCACCCCCACCACCACACCCCAAAAAGGGGTAGTTAACTACATAAAAAGGATCACAGTAAAATTGGAAAATTGTTGCAATCATTTAAAAACTTAGTTTTGCAAAAGGCCTTTATTATAGTGGGTTTCTTTTCCACATTATACCTTTAGGAACAAAAAGAAGTAATCTGTCAGCAGTTACTTGGAAGAAAAAACATCAAAAAGAGCTTTCGTAAACATAGGATTAGTGCTACAGTGACCAATTGCAGTTTGTATATTCTTTTTTTGGTTGATAAAGTAACAATTTTATTGATGTTTGAGCAATGGCAGTTTGTAAACTTATAATGGAAAGATAAACTTGAATTACAACTTATGATTCTTTTAAGTCATAGCATTTCAGACTTTCCCCATGATTGGAAAAAAACATTGCAGACTTTCCCATATTGATCTTAGTGGTACTGGTTTGAAAAATTTAGAAATCTAAGGAGTAAGAGCGAACATGGTGAAAGTGGTGTATTCAATCTATCTTGATCCTCTTTGATATTACACTATGCTTATACAAAAGAAGGAAGAAAAAACAAATCTGCAGCAATTGGCAGAATAGTCATTGCATTGCGTTCAGTTAGTATGATATGTAGCAAGCAGAGAAATTCTTATTAGGAAATAAATACTGTAAATAGGGTTCATCCTAACATTTCTCAAATTTCTGTTCTTTGATTGTGCATACTTGGGCAGCAAATTTAATATTGGAAATCTGGTTTCAAATTTCATTACCATCTACAGCTGAGTAGTTCTTTATAGCTTCTGTTGAATTCTTATTATTTACATTGGAATATTTAACACAAAATTGATTCTTTTCAGATTTTCCTTACTGCCATTGCTTTAGTTATGGATTATCACTTGGCTCTCTGGTATGCATTGGCATTTTTAGGTGGGTTCTACTCTTTGTTTGCAGTTTCTGATAATGCTAGCTCTAAAACTTGATAGGGAGGTTCAAAAGCATTAGGATTGTCATAATGCGATTCATGAATAAGCATTATGAGAAATCTATCTATTAGATGGATGGCTTACTGACTTTCTTAGCCTTTTGCAATTTCGTTGTTACCCTTATTTGAGAATGTCGTTTATACTTGGTAATTTTCTCAGACCCCCCTTGTGGGATTATACTGGATATGTTGTTGTTGTTTATACTTGGTAATTTTATCTAATGCAGTTGTTGTATCGGTTTCTTCCTTGCAGTAATACACATTATTGCACAACAGCCTCCATATGAAGGACTAGGTACTCTGGCTACTTCCCATTATGAGGCTACATTTGTTTCTTATAGTTTTCTGAGCTTAATAGGGTACATGGAGTGACTTGTAAAATAAAATTTAAGGTACACTGAGTGTGTAAATGTAAATGTCCAGGTTCTTCAAATCATTTGACACCATTGCAGTTGGAGAGTTTGCTTACTGAAGGAAATACATCACGATTTTGGCTGGTTGGTTCTCTGCAGTTTCTTATTGGTATTTTTTTCTTTGGAAAGGTTCCTTATCTGTAGTTTCTACTTAGCGTTGTGCCTCCCTGAAGATAAGAACAAACATTTTTTATTTGTGGTGATTGTGAATGCTTAGGAGATTTGGCCATTTGGAAATACTCTTGAATGGTGTTGTGCAAACAGAAACTTACAAAAAATGTAATACATATTTGTTCTTCTAGCTGATCCTGTCTGCTATAAAAGTTTTTTTTTTCTTTTGAAATGGTAAAGGTACTATTAAGTCTGCTATACAAGCACTGTAGTTATCCTCTATATCTTGTGTAGTTGAGCGGAGAAAACTTTTTAATTTATTTGGCTCCACAATGTGGTCAGCACTACGTTAGTGTTAACATTATTCTTGTGGTACTTGTTAGATGGACCTTGGGCGTAACTCAACCCAAAGCTAGTTCATGAGGGGAGGATTGCCCAAGACCATATAAAGAGACCTCCCATCCTTAAGTGAGCCAATGTGGACTCAAACATCCCCCGCACGCCCAGTACTGAAAATCTGGAGCGTGGAACATATAAGATGGTGGGACCACATCGGGTAAATAATGATCGGAAAAGGCCTCACTCTAATACCATGTTAAATGGACCTTGTGCGTAACTCAACCCTAAAAGCTTGCTCATGAGAAGAGGATTCCCCAAGAGTCCAAGACAATATAAAGAGACATCTATTCCTAAGTGAGCCAATTTGGCTCTCAACAATCAACAGTACCTAACTGCTCTTTTTTCAATTTATATTCCTTTTCTTCCAGTTATCTGGTACAGAAGTAAAACTAGAATATTTAGTTGAAATTCCTTTAATTTGCATTTAATGAATGAGTAGATGATGCTAAGACTAATAGAGTAAGTGTGCTGCTTGATTAGAATGTTTTAACTTCTGATCAATAAAAATTTTATTAGCAAATTTCACTATTTTGAATGACCAAATATAGACTGTTTAACTTGTAAATGATCATGTTAAAAAAAATATCACGTGGTACAAAGTTGCATCAGAAAGTTGAATAGAAGAAATAAAGAGGATCTAATCCCACTCTTGTGTGTCATGTGGCAAAAAGAAAATGGAGATGACATGAAAATGGCCTCTCTATTTTTTGTATACAATCTCTGTATTTCTGTTCCTTCTTATACTTTATGGTTGTCACCTTTGGCAGGTTGAATTTCGCGCTTTCTCCACATCGGCTTGCGTATGCACAAGTTCCTTTTTTCCAGAACTTTCAATAACGTGAGTGATATGCTCCATTATGATTAAAATTATTATTAAAACTTAGAGAGGCATTTTGTGAAGTTGGTCATTTGTTCACCCAAATTTGAATTCTTTAAGAGTTTTTCTCTTTGTTGTAAAGACAAGTTTCATATATATTTTTCTGAACAGATACTCAAATACAAATTTATCTTTTGGGACAATTGATCTTGGACTCTTCCCTAATGCTGCAGAAAGATTTGGCATTTCTCTTGGTGTGTTATTATTTACTCTGCTGTTACATGTGTTATATGAACTGGATTTGTTGATTTTGTGATGTTTAAGACTTTAAGTGCTATTGTTGTTTCGTTTGACTTTTCAATTGACTGGTTCATTGGGAGATCTTATCTAGGAAGCTTGAACCAACTTCCAGTGTACATTCTATTTGAGAATGCTGTAGAGGTTGCACGCTTTCCAGAGTTTGATTCTGAGCCATACGTTTTTGGTCCTACCATTACAAAGGTATTCTCTGCTACCACAAGGTGCAAGTGTTGTATCTTGCTACCCCATCCCCTGCTTCCCCTTTCTGTTCCTAAGCGAAGTAATCTATTCCTATTGCATATTTAAACTGCTTGCTTCCACTTTGTGGTTTTCTCTGTTTCCGTATAATAGAACTATTCACCTTTTATCTTTCACCAATGTATTTCTGCACAATGCCTGATTGTTGACCTCATATATTTTTAGAGATTCAGATTTTTTCATACTTTAACAACGACCAGCTAGGGAGTAGTTCACATTTACAAATGATATCTTAGTTCAACAAATATATTGGATGTTGTGAATCTCAGACATATTCTAAAATATGACTTCATTAATCCCTTTGACTTTTAATAAATTCCTCTAGAAGTTCAAGCGCAACCACAATCATGCCTCATGCTTTCTATGGCTACCCTCTGGCACTTGCTGTCAGTACTATATTTGTTCTGGAAAAATATACATAGCAATACCTTATTCCTTCTTTAGTGCAAATATAGGTACTTGAAGTTAGCATCTTAGAATTAGTTGTATCTTGTCTACATATTTCAGCTGTCTGTTGTTTATGAACGATGAAATCATGTGCTGATGACATTTGCAAGTTCTTTATTGCAGAGACTTCTTTGTGGGCGTTTTGAGCTTGACAAAAGACTTCTGGATTATGTAAATGGAAAATAGGTAATGGTGTCCTGTAACTGCTTAAGAACCTTTAAAGTACTTTGAATACCTCAACTTATGTGCTTTCCATCACCGTGTATATATGTTTTTCTTTGCTGCTTGTGTTCATTCACATAACCTTATAAACTCACTGTTGCACAAGGCACATCATGTTTTCTTGGATTCTTCATGAGGTGGTACAATTCTCCTGATATTGCTATCCATGTGGTTATTAGAGGATGTATTTGTCCTACTTCTAAAGCTTCGTGCTTCTATCTCTTATTAAGTGGATTGTAAGTTAGTCATCTGCACAAACATATAAATTTCAGCCCATTACTTTTCACATACCAATTAGAAGGACAAGCGACACTACCGAAATAGATCAATGACTATTTTGTCTGCATCATATTTCAGACTGAAACTCACTCATGACACAGCTTGGTAGCATTATCACGAAAATGAAAAAAACAAATAAGCCTCAAGACAAAACGTCGAAGTAGTTTCATTTGAAAATAAATAGTTTTGACTCCATCCAACACTATTATCTAATTCCTTGCATAGCAGTTAGTTCTAATCCTCTTAAAACTTTGGAACAACTTATTCCCCCTCCCCCCTTGGAACAACTCAATACCTTGGTTTCTTTATTTTTTACATGCTAGATAATGTGTTCTTGATCTCTCTGTCTCACCCTGTTTCCCATTTGATCATCAAAGGTATCTTTTAATGCTGTAGATCTATTTTGTCATTAAACATAGGATCTTTTCCCATTTCGTTGCATTCCACCCCAAAGACAAATGAATTGCTCGATTCCTTGTTTCATGTGTTGTTCACATACTTGGAACAAACAATTTAGGTTGTCAAACATTGTTATTCTAATTCACAGAGCTGTGAAACTACCGTTTGTTTTAGCATAAACGTTCTGTATACATATTTAATTACCTTTAGCCTGAGAGTACTACTGCTTCACGGTTAGGAATTACTTATGTTAGCTTCAAGTTTATTCTGATTTGAACCCTTCTAACATGAATGTTCAGTTAATAACCCAAACAAAATGCATTGTTAACATTCCTGCAGGTCAAACACGAAAGGTATTCGCGATCTCCCATTTGTTCGTCCAACCCCAATAGAAGGAGATGTTATTCGTTCTCACACGGTATCTGAAGATACTAATCACTCTTGTTCTTCCCACGAACTTCCTGCCAAAACTACAGGTAAACATGTTAAGGGTGCTAGATCAGACATGAATTTGTTCATCCCCTTGGAGGTGAGGGGACTACTTGTAAGGAAATCGTCTTTTCATTTCTTTTTTCTTACATTAGGAGAACACACAGTTTGTTCATTACTTTGTATTGAGTCACAATGATATTTTGGAGTTCCACTTATAAAAAGCTCGAATTCTAAGATACTGTAATGAAATTTCACTTGTAAAAGTTTGAATTTCAATTTATTGTGCTTGAGAGGAGAACACGCAGTTTGTTCATAACTTTGTATTGAGTCACCACGATATTTTGGAGTTCCACTAATAAAAGCTCGAATTCTAAGATACTGTAACGAAATTTCACTCGTAAAAGTTTGAATTCCAATATATATGTGCTTGAGTTTTACATGTATGAAGTTTCGAACTCCATGACATTGTACTAGACTTCCACTATAAAGTCTGAACTGTATAAGCAAAAGTGTTATAGTTTGAAGTTTGAACTATGAGTTTTTCATTTTCTTTGCAAAAATTAAAAACTCGAGAATCAATAATTGATATTTTATTGATTCGAATCATTGATTTAGTATGATTATAACTCGAATACAGCAAAGAAGTTCTATCCATTCCTCATTTTCCTTCTTCTATATAATATAAATATATTTGTGGCTTAGGTCGCAGATTCAAGCCCCACACCATGCAAAGCGAAGCTTGGTATTTAAGTGGAGAAGGGTAGAGGGGCGGACCCATTATCTACCAAGTTTAGAAGACTGTGATTGGTCCAAAAGGGTGGGTCACAGACGGATTTCTCGGCTATAAAAAAATAGAAATATAAATATATAAAGTAGAAGATAATTTTAATTCTTTAAGAAATCTTATGCGTTATGACCAAATGGTCCAAAAGAATCACTTATCTGTTATCCCTCTTCTTTCTTGTCGTATTATCATTCATCATCCGCCACGTATAATTCCACCAACAATTTAAATTACCAAAAACCGTAAAATTTTAATCAAGAAATTAATGAATAAGAAAATACGAGTTACGTGGGAAATGACTAAATGAGAATTAGTTACATAATTAAGAAAAAAATGGGGAAAATAAAATAAAATTTAAAAGAGAAAAGTATTGAAAATACTCCGAATTTGATACAGATAATTAGTTTTGTCCCCAAATTATTGTCGGCCTACTAAAAAGTCGGAAGGAGGTGAAACTTTTAAACTTGAAGAAAATCTAGGAGTTTATTTCACTCATACGGCAAGATTCGCATTGAATTCAATGGTATTTTCAATTCTTTTCTCTATTTCAAATTATGTACTCCCTCTTTTCTAGATTTTTTTTAATCATAATTTTAAATATATTTTAATTATTATTTATTATAGTAATATTGTTTACGTAATTTTTAAATATATAAAATATTAAATTTATATTTTAAAATTTGACTTTCGAAATTTGAACAAAAACTAAATGCGACTAAGGGAAGTAATTTTTCTTACAAAACTAACGAAATGAAAGGAGAGCTGTCACCTCTTAGTTCATCACTTTTCGTCGTCTCTCTTGAGGCAAACCCATAGTTTTCATCGTTACTCTTTTCCATAGATCTCCACAATAAACCTTGATTTTTTATCGGTCACCGACCGTCGGCGAGTTGCCGGTGCTTAGATTTCTGTAATTCCGATTTAGTCATCGGAGATCTGTTGGTTGTGAAGGAGTGAGTTGAAGAAGAGTCTAGAAGGTGAGCTTTGACTGATGAAGATCGAGTTAGGGTTTTCACAACTTGATGGATGATCGATATGCCTCAATTGCGTAGTGGAGTGCGAAGAGGCCGTAAACCGATTGCTGCGATCGAACCGGAAGAAAACAACGAGAACGAGAACGAGAACAAGAGGGTTACAAGGAGAACAACTGTTGCACGGACTACGAGGCAGAGGGGAGCTGGTGGAGTTAGAGTAGGAGGAAGGAAGAAGAAGAATACAGATAACGAGGAGAAGGAGGTTGTACCAGTAGGTGATGAGAATACTGTAAGGAGAACAGCGTCTAGAGAAGAGGATAAGGAGAAGAAGGAAGTGAAGAAGGAAGTAGAGAAGGAGGAAGAGGTAGGAGAAAAACAGATGGATGAATACGACAGTGGCGGTCAGAGTGGTGATAAGGGTTTGGCTGCTGAGGATGAAGGCAGCACCGCTCCACTGCCTGAAAGGGTATCATTTTCTACTCATTCTCTCCTTTCAACAATTAGTCTGTGAAGTTAGATAACTGTCTTGAGTTTTATTGGATGTAATTTTCAGTTTGAACTCTGCAAGTCACGAGGTTGCAGGTTTCTGGGTTTGTCTAATGTGTAATTTTTCTTAAACATCTATGTGGAAGATTTAATTTTTTTGCAGTAATTAAGTTTGGCCATATATTTTGAAGTTGAAACTTATTGAGATTTTGAAGTTGAAACTTGAAAATTTGAGTTTTTGAACCTGAAAATTTGAGTTTTTGAAGTTGAAACTTGGAACTTGAAAATTGAGTTTTTGAAGTTGTGTTTGGTCAGTTCTTGCTAACTTCAAATTTCATGGCCAGACCGATGTTTGAAGACAAATTTTCAAAATCTATGGTCAGACGCTAGGTAGTGTTTGACTGTGGATTGCAAGTACTGCAGTTAGGTGTAATACTAGTTTCTACATTTTGTTCTTTCTGACTCCTTTGAATTTTATCGTAAGTCTATCTCAGTGAGAATTTGTTTCTGTGGTCTTGTTTGGGGAATTGAAAGATAGGCCGAGTATGTGCTGGGTGTATATGGTTCGCTTGGTATGGTCTAGTTTTGGTTGTAACATCACATTCATTACTACACACACGCACGAATAGACACACACACAAAAAGTTGTTCACTAACTTTGGTTCTGATAAATTTGCTTGCCGAAATTATGAATTCTCTAGTCCTGTCAAGGTGGAGACATGTTACTGTTGCTCTTCCACTTTATTTTTTCCCTAGTTTTACATTGAAGCACTTGACTTGATTGTTGTTTTAAATTGTGTCCTTTTGCGTCCAATAGGTCCAGGTTGGTGGATCGCCAGCATATAGGATTGACAGGAAACTTGGTAAAGGAGGATTTGGTCAAGTGTTTGTAGGTCGTCGTGCGAATCCACCCAATCCACATGAAAGAACTGGCCCAGGAGCAGTAGAGGTACTTCATTACTTCTCCAATTATTTACTGTTCTATTTGTTGTTTGCTGAAGATGATTCTCCTTATTATGATGAATTATCATTTCTGGTTCTAGGTTGCCCTGAAATTCGAGCATAGAAGCAGCAAAGGTTGTAACCATGGACCACCTTATGAGTGGCAGGTCTACAAGTATGTGGTCATTTAATGCTTGTTGCTCCTTCTGTTATCTTATTTATATTACTGATATCTGGTAAGTAAAGATTTTCTAAGAGTTGATGCCCCTTTCCTGTTCTTTTTAGTGCACTTGGTGGCAGTCATGGTATACCACGTGTACATTACAAGGGACGTCAAGGTGATTACTATATTATGGTATGTCTTCTGCAGTTCAATGGATTTATTTTAATTATTTGTATCAAGTTACAGTTGTTTCCAATCTCCTTTAGAACTGCTGAATTCCTGTAATGAAATTACAGGTTATGGATATGCTTGGTCCTAGTTTATGGGATGTCTGGAACAATAATGCCCACACGTAAGTTGTATTCTCCATCCGTGTTATTATAGAAAATGCTTATCTTTAAGCATATTTATGTTTTCTGGGCCTCATTTCCAGCTCTTTGGTTCTTATGTTGTCCATTTAGGATGTCTGTTGAAATGGTAGCATGCATTGCCATTGAAGCAATATCCATACTAGAGAAATTGCACTCCAGAGGGTAAGTATGTCATGCTTAGATTAACAGTTCCTAGTGTACTACATGTATGAAGCTGTTTTCTATCTTTAGGTAGATTGATCTGATTGGTTTGTCTGGCTGATGTTGTTCTGAAGGTATGTGCATGGGGATGTAAAACCTGAAAACTTTCTTCTTGGAACCCCCGGAACTCCTGATGAAAAAAAATTGTTTCTTGTTGACCTTGGATTAGGTGAGTTAATTGTAGCTTAGAACAGAAGAAGGAAAAAAACAATTTATTGTTGATCTTTCCCATATTCTCTCTTTGGTATCTTCATCATGCTCTATTCAGCATAATATGGTCATATGCTGATTTACCTGTTTGAATGGTCCAGCAACAAGGTGGCGTGATGCTTCTACCGGCTTACATGTCGAGTATGATCAACGGCCTGATGTCTTTAGGTACAATATTCAATAATTCAATTTGTCCTATCTGTTTGTTTGGCTACATTTGTTTTGCATCTGATTCCACTGACTATTAAGAGAACCATTTCCTCAGAGGAACTGTAAGGTATGCTAGTGTGCATGCTCACCTGGGAAGGACTGGAAGCCGGAGGGATGATTTAGAGTCACTGGCTTACACGCTCATCTTTCTTCTCCGAGGCCGGCTGCCTTGGCAGGGATACCAGGTTTTCTTTTTTCTCAACTTATTTGCGGCATTTTACTTGTAATTGTCTCCTTCCGGTGACGTGATTTTTTTTCTGTTTAGGGCGAGAACAAAGGTTTCCTCGTCTGTAAGAAGAAGATGGCATCTTCTCCAGAAACTCTCTGCTGCTTCTGCCCTGCTCCGTTTAGGCAGTTTGTGGAATATGTTGTGAACTTGAAGTTCGACGAGGAGCCTAACTATGCTAAGTATATCTCCTTATTTGATGGAGTAGTAGGTCCAAATCCAGAAATCAGGCCAATCAACACTGATGGTGCACAGAAGGTAGGTATTATTTGCATACATCTGTATTCTATGTTTTGGTTGATGTTGAAGAATCAGCAACAGAAGTAGACTTTGCTAACATGTTTTTCATTTTCTGAAGCTTATTTACCAAGTTGGGCAGAAAAGAGGAAGATTGACAATGGAAGAAGAAGATGATGAACAGCCGAAGAAGAAGGTTCGCATGGGAATGCCTGCGACACAATGGATCAGTGTTTACAATGCTCGTCGCCCAATGAAGCAAAGGTATATACAGTTTGGAATCTCTTTGGTTTGAGCTTGAACAATGCAGTGACATTGTTTTGGCTTGCAGGTATCACTATAATGTTGCTGATACGAGGCTAGCTCAGCACATTGAGAAAGGAAATGAAGACGGACTATTTATCAGCAGTGTGGCATCTTCTTCAAGCTTGTGGGCGCTAATCATGGATGCAGGAACTGGGTTCAGTGCCCAAGTTTATGAATTGTCACCTTTATTTCTTCACAAGGTCTGTTATGCTCCAACGAGTGTGGTCTTATCTTTAAGCATATTCAAATAAATTATGTTGCATATTTGCTATACCTCTAGCTAACTTATGCATGATTCAATTTACTCCTTCAGGCTTTATCTAATTCCCTCTGTGTATGTTTAAACATAGGAATGGATTATGGAGCAATGGGAGAAGAATTATTATATAAGTGCTATTGCTGGAGCTACTAATGGGAGCTCATTAGTTATCATGTCAAAGGGTGAGTGAAGCTCTTGTAACATGCTATACATGTTTTGCACCATAATCTGTGAATTAGGGCAGACTAAACTTAGTTTTGTTTGAAAAATGTCAGGTACGCAGTATCTGCAGCAGTCATACAAAGTCGGCGAGTCTTTCCCATTTAAATGGATAAACAAAAAATGGAGAGAGGGTTTTTATGTCACTGCCATGGCAACTGCAGGAAGTAGATGGGCAATTGTTATGTCTCGTGGGGCTGGGTTCTCTGATCAGGTTTTCATCATGGATTTTCTTTTTATTTTTTAGGGTCACTTGCTAGTGTTCAAATTTGAAATTCGGTATATAATTTGCAGGTGGTGGAATTAGATTTTCTCTATCCTAGTGAAGGGGTCCATAGGAGATGGGATGCTGGATATAGGATTACGTCGACTGCAGCCACATGGGATCAAGCTGCTTTAGTTCTAAGTGTTCCAAGAAGGAAACCTGCAGATGAAACACAAGAGACACTTCGTACTTCTGCTTTTCCTAGCACTCATGTCAAGGTTGTTCAATTAATCAATTATGCTTTTCTTAACAGGAACCACTCTATTTGTGATTTTTTTTGACTCCATGTTCCATAGTTAACTATTGATTGTGCTCGCTGCAGGAGAAATGGGGAAAAAATCTTTATCTTGCATCTGTCTGTTATGGGCGAACTGTTTCTTGAGGCACCAAGGTTTGGCTGCTAATTTTCCTGGGTGCCATGTGATAACCCTGAATGTGCCTTGAGCAACATCCTGCATATTTTTCTAACTAATGGAGAAAAATAGATGATACTGTTTCGTGCTTGTCAACCCGGCTTTTCTTTTCATTTGGGGATGCTATTTGCAAAATCCATTGCTATCAATGTATGTGAATATTAGTATAGGCAGTTCTGGAGCTAGGATGGGAGTAATTTACATAATGGTTAAAGATTGTACAGCTTGAACAATAATTAGTTTTCAGAGACGACCAAAACAGGATATTCTGTAGTATTATGGACCCTGCAATTTAATATTTTGTAAGGGATTTCGAACACTGTTAGTAATTTCATTTTCTATTTCTATTTTTCTTGCCCCTTCCTGGTTTTGGCTCATGTCAGACCATATATTATATCAGTTAATTCTTCACAGCAAGTTTCTGCTGGAAATGCATTTTTACTTACTTTATGGTAGAACCCTGTTCCTGTTGTTTTATATGTTAGCTCTATCACTCCTTATGTGCATTCATGATCATTTTGGAGTTTTGGTCACTGGAAATTTTAATTTTCAGCACAGGCTTCCCTCCTCTGCCATACCTCTACTCTACAGTAAACTCTTATTCTGAAGTTGTCCTTGTTTAGTTTGTTGCTCTTATACTGAAATAAGAGGTAGTTTGAATGAAAAAAAAGAGCAGTTGTAGTCTGTGAAAATATAGTTGTTTGCACCACCTGTACTATTGGAAAGATGGAAATGTTATGAATTTAGATAACATGGTGGGCGTGCTAGACTTCTTTGGATTCTTATGTAATCTGACCTGCATTTTCTCTGTACTTTCACAGTATCATCTTGATACTGTTTTCAATAAAATCCTACCTTATCAAAAAAAAATAGCACTGTGCACTAGTGACAGTCTTGGCACTTTGGTCACCAGACAGAAGTACTGTTAGTGCATGCACCCCCACCCCCCATGTGTACATAGCATTTTTTGCTGGGATAATAATTAGTTGATATTTTTCGAGTATCTGTGTTGCAACACAATATTGCTGTTTATCTGAGTACACTCTAATCAGATTTGGGTTGTTGGATATTTAAGTTTCTAAGTCTGTCCTAGAAACTATTAGCTTGGGAAGTGGTGGTTTTCTCCAGATTTTTAGGTGGCATTTGACATGAAAACAAGGTGAAAAATAAGGAGTTGCAAAATTTCCATTTTCTGGTCACTGTTTTTTTTCCTGTTGTCATCCCCATTATTAACATTTTAGGGTATGAATACGTTAGCCTGCATTAGAGTGATGTAATAGGTATTTCCGGTAGATTAGCCTGCAAAAATGAAGTATTTGTAGGTCAGAAACTTCTAACAAGTATTTGAGGTACCTTACTGAAGTGTACTCAATAGTTTATCGTCTGAAAAGATGCTTATTTGCAATATGTTGCATACCTAGTGCCATAGGAGATCAATATGTAGCAACACGGGAGTTACTTAAGATGTGTAAGTTACCAGTCTGCTAATTATTCTGTTGCCACTATTAGGATTTCGAGTATCTAAGGCTTCTTAGAAGCACTATTATTCTGGTGGAAGGTTGGTCTGTTGCCCATGTTACTTATTTTTTACTTAAACAGTATCAAAATTTTCTAGATTTTGCTAGATGCTACCTCCCATAGTATTTTTGCTAGATTTTAAAAATAAATGCTCTTGAGATAAACATTAGAAAATAAGCAAGAAACCCACTTGTTCTCCAAGATAACAGTTTCTAGGAAAATATTTTACTTCATACCAAACACCACAATATATCTAAATTCACGTGAAAGGGGTCAGCTTATGTTGTATGTTCTTGACCTTCACAGTGGAGGAAGTATTTGTAAGATTATATGATATGCCAAAACATGAACAAGCTCCTGCTCCATTAAACATTGATTAATTCAACCTCGACTAATTCAGAAATTGACAAACTAAACGTGATTGTGATTTCATGTTCTCTTCTCTAGGGAGGTTCTCTTGATCTGCTTGTTGGTCTACTTTTACAAGTTTCTTAGAATTGTTTTTCACTGCCGCGTCTTTGCTTCAAACTTATATTGCCTTTTCTCATGTGTTTGGTATTTTCTTGTGATTCTTGGGGGTGATATCAGAGGATTCTGGAATCTGCAGAGTTCCCTATCAGAGCTGATACACCCACCCATCCCCTTTCTGGAAAAAATGAAGCTTTTTCACAAAGCATTATCTGCTGGTCAATCATGTGGTGCCCGGATTCTGATGACTACGGGGTTTTAGGTAATGCAAATGGCAGTTGTTTGCACTTTTTGTTGCAGGAATCCTTTTTATGTGTTTATGCTGTCTACACGATGAAGGGGAGCCTTGGAGTAATTGGTAAAGTTGCTGCTATGTCATCAGGAGGTCACGGGTTCAAGCCTTGGAAACAGCCTCTGGCAGAAATGCAAGGTAAGGCTGCCTACAATAGGCCCTTGTGGTTGGGCCCTTACCTGGACCCTACACATAGCAGGAGCTTTAGAGCACCAGGCTGCCCTTATGTTGTCTACACGATATTCTATCTTTTGTAGTGTGTGCAGAAAATTGTGGCTACATTGTAATGTCATATTCTTTCCAGAGTCCACTAACCAATTTTATTGCTTAACGTGGTTATGATAGCTGCTAATCCGATGAGAGTTGTTACCAAGTATTTGTGGATGAACTTAATTTGTTACTTGGAAACTTGTCTTTTCTGTGAAAGGGTGGTCCAACTTGCAAATGCAATCCTAGCCTCTTTCTAGTCTTGTGGTGTGTCTTTGTATTTAGGTGACCCCATGTCAATTTTGGTATGCACAGTTCTGTGGTGTGCATAGATGCTTCATGCTTCTCTAGCTACATCTGACGATTGGCTGGAGCTGCTTTCGCTTCCCAGCTTCAGAATATTTCGAGGATCTAGTAATAGATAATACAGATGTCTCGTGATAGTTTGTTCTTCATCAAACTGGTGCATAGCACACTTGGATGGAGCTAAGGTCGGTAGCTGTTACACTTTGCTTGTGGAAGGGTTGATGTCTTGGCACCCTAAGGTGTGGCTTAGTGGTCTAAAAAAGGAGCGCGCGAACATGGTTGGAGGGTGGAGAAGGTGGGTAGGTTGTGGGGGGGGTGATGCCTTGTGGTTTGCTCTATATCTGGAGGAGGGTGTAGGTAGACTTTACCGCGAACATCATGTTTATACTTAAAAAGGTTGGAGGGTGGAGAAGGTGGGTGGGTTGTAGGGGGGGGGGTGATGCCTTGTGGTTTGCTCTATATCTGGATTGATGTTCATACTTAAAAAGGTTGGAGGGTGGAGAAGGTGCGTGGGTTGTTGGGGCGGGGGGGGCGGGGGGTGTTGCCAAATTTCTCATGATTGTGTAAACTCTTTGTTACCACATGTTTTCGGATTTGAATTATCCATACCTCAATTTTCCTAGTAAACTTGT
>JAJONR010007054.1:0-49508 GCA_029582245.1 Solanum etuberosum
CATTCTTAGTGTTGAATTGATTTTCTTTTTGCATTAGTATTAATTTGATTTTGATTTAAGCTTTATTATAATTACCAACATCTGTGGACTATAATCTTTATTGAACCATTCAGAATTCTAAGTTTCAAACTTGAAATAATATATTAAAAGATAAAAACTATGAAAAAGTATAAGAAATATTTAAAAATTATATCAAAGTAAATATTTTATGTATAAAATAAAATTTTAAAATTATATATATAATGTCGGGTTGGTTTGGTCTCGGGTTGGTTTTTTTAGTTAAAACCAAACCAAACCAACCCAAATATAGTCGGGTTTTTTTTTCAATACCAAACTATCAAACCAAACCACTAGTCGGGTTTTTTTTCCGATTTGACTCGATTTGCGGTTTGATTCGGTTTTCGGTTCGGTTTTGTACACCCCTATTGTATATGATGGCAATGGAGTGGGGCGGGCGGGTTGAGCTTAACCTGCAAAAATTTTAATCCGTCCTGCATAACAATCATTTTCATTTTCAACTCGCCCCACCCCGCCCTGCAAAGATCGGCCCTGCATAAATTTTTTAATATTTTTCTTTTCTAGTTAAGTTTGATACTAAAAATAAAATTCATAAAATTAATTCATTTTTCATTAAGTTGTATTAATTTAATAGATAGTGACTTTAAATTTTATTTTTAATGGTCAATTGGGAAGCATGTAAGAAATTGTATTAGTTTTGCCTCAAACTATTTTCATTTACTATCTTAAATATTTTAGCAACTTTAAAGAAATTATCTTAATATATAATGTTCAATCACTCTTATAATATGTAAAAAGTTCAAATTAAGTTTGAACCCACATAATACCACTTAGACCCACAACCCACCCGCCCCGCAGTAGTTTTTTAAAACCTACTTCAACCAACCCGCATCCCTTCACTGCACAATCTTAAATCCACCCCGCTTCTCATAGCCTTAAACTCACCCCGCTCTGCATTTGCCCCGCCCTATTGCCATCCTTATAGTTGTAGTTTGCTTATCATTCATAGCAAAAGGCAAAAGGCGAAAGACGAGTGAAATTCTAAAAAGAGATTTTAAATATAGATTGTATTCGATAAATAAATGTTGTTTCAATAAATATAATTTGATACAGGTTATATTCAATAATCTATACTTATAGGTTGATATATACAAATTGTATCACTTGTATTCATTCGCAATGTAAACATACAAAATGATACAAGTTATATTTGATATATACACATACTCTTTATAGCTTGTATTCATAAGCGATGTAGAAATAAAGAAATATAGGTTGATAGGACATTGAAACACTTAAAACATGTGGACAGAAAATCAGACTCCAGAGAATGAGGAGAGATAATGAGTGATCTCTTTCAATTTTATCTCATTTTATGTTATATTTATACTAAAAATTGTGGTACATGTGAATTCATATTATTTTCGATAAATTAGATATTATTAGTGCATATTTCTTAAATTATTCTAATATTATCGGCTAAATATACATGCTTCAAAAGAACTGAATGATGCACTTAATTGAATGCTAAGTTATTATTTATCCAAAAGAACAATTATAAATTCTCACTTAGTATATTCTTTTTTCTCATTTTATTAGTAATGCACCTATATTTTAAAAATCTTAAATCCCAATCTAATTAATTAATAACTTGATTAAGCTAAGAAAAAGGTCAAATCTGACAAGTTCATAATATCAACATTTTGCATCAATATAATTGATACACCCAATTAGCTAGATAACAATTTTATCGATGGTGATCGGTCATGGTATCCATAGCTTTGCTTCTTTTTCGACCAAATTCTGATTTCGTTTTGCTTCTCCCGATCGTCGAGCCTGATCGACTCGACTCTTTTCCCTGCCCTCCAGCCTCTCACTTCGTTTCGTTCTTCTTCTGTACCGTCGCTTGAATGAAAACACCCGATCGGCCCGACTTTCCCAAATGCCCCCACCAGCCCTTCTCCTTTACAAATCTAGATTTTTTGCATCGTTTTAGTCATCGTGGTCGACGGGGAGTTGGAAAGGCATAGTACAATAAAGATATATTTAAATTTGGCCAGGTAAAGACTTTAACTTTAAGAGTATACATGTAGACATCTCAATTTGGTTTCAGTTGACAACTAAACATTTCAACTCGTCTCCACATAATATATAAATTTTGAAGGTGTATAAATAATTATTTTGTAAGTTGAAATGTTTAATTGACACAGTTAACGAGTTAAGAGCGTCTAAATATACATTATACTCAAAATTAGAAGTGTATCAAAGATGAGATCGGTAAAGTGCTAATAGAAGAGACACACATTAAATAAAGATGAGAAACATATTTTCATAGACTCTTGAACGAAGAAAGGGATAAATCATGATACCTTTAATTGATTATGATGTATGTATATCTGGTGGATACATTTCTACCACTAGATTATTGATGCTTGTTGGTTTAAGACTATAAATATTTTATACTCTTTAATTATCTTTAATTAAATTTATCTTTTTATGCAAAACTCAAACCTCCAGAAGGTATATTTAGTATAAATTTTGGGGAATCTGCTCCCATGCAGTTAAATCTGAACTGAACCCTGTCGCTCTTCTTTCTTTCCACGCGAGCAGGAAGTACACCAGCAGCGTGCGTACATATTTTGTAAACTTGTTGGCCGAAGTGGTTAGGACCGTAATTATCACAAATTTATCCTAAGGAACTGATATTCTGGATTTTGAAGTGAAGAAAAACATAAATTGAGAAAAAATTGAACAAAATAGTAAAAGTCAGATCAGTAATTGCTCACTTTTTTGGTTTTCTATGTGTAGGTAACATGTGAAGCATGGTCAGGAACGACAAATCTCTTTATGATAAACATATCCATTTTGCAAGTTCGTTACTACGGATGGTTAACAGAAAAGGCGATAAGGGATACATTTATACAATAGTTGCAGAATAAATTCTCGATAGTTTGATTAACATATCAAACAAGAAAAATAAAAGTATATTATTCTTCCTCTTTTCCTTATACAGCAAAATACAAGTTGTTTCTAGTGAAAGCTTATAAACAGACTCTAAGAAAGGAGCTTATCTAGTTCTAGCTTTACTCAAAACTAGAGAAGCACTGTGCATGAAGTTTCAATTCTTATCCCAATCACTCACACCCTTCTTTCTTCCTTTATTTGGTCCAACAACACGATGGACGATGATTCATGCAAAGACAGCATAAGGTTTAGTATGATATCATAATCTGCCACACATTCACATAATTATATCGAATAGTCACAAGAATCTTGTGTCAATATTCTTCTCCAGATCTTAAGCTTTGTCCATGGTCAATGTAGTTTGTTTCACTCTATAACCTGCATCAAGAAATTCATCTAAGGTATGGTCCCTATGATGGAAAACAAATCTTGTAATCTACTTTTATTGTCTCGTCACAAGACGGTATATCTACTCTCTCTAGTTTACTAGATTTCTTCCATACAACTATTGCTGAATCTTCCACATGTACCTAAGTTATTCTTTACTTACAGCTTAGAGCTTTCAACATGGTATATCTTGTTGAACTCTTTCGGGGTATTTTGAAGCTTTCAGCAGAGTATCAAGAGCAGACAAAGGTCTTGGGTTCGAGTCTTACCGTCATCCATTATTACAAAAAAATTCTACATGCTTGGCCATGAAGAAGAATCAGGACAGCTCATGACTGCGCGTGTTGGAGACATAATTAAGGAAATATAAGTGTGCTTTCTCTAATAGCTTAAACTTTTAGATGAGATTATCACACATTTCAAATACCAAAACAAACTTTATGTTGTCAGGTTTCCTGAAAGTTAAAAGCTACTTTGATCAACAGCTTCACAAACTAGTTATAGAGCTCAGTTATCGCCACTAAAGTCAGTTATGCTTTGCACATGGATATGCTGTTACAATCAAATGAGATTAAAACAGAGTGCATGATAATGTAAAAATTCTAATGATTGAAACGTTGTGTAGAAGCTATTTTAGTTCTTGTAGAAGTTATCTACTGTGCTGAATCTTTTCTTCTTGGTCCAAGAACCTTTGAATATTGTAAACAACTGAAAAAAGATCCAAAATATGCAAAAATAGTGCAGTGGAAGCATTACCAGGGAAGCTTTAGAGTATCTTTCAACCATCCGTGTTTTGAACAGTTTGCAACAATTTTATTCATGCGCACAATGATCTCCGAAAATGTTGGCCGTATAAAAGAAGCTGGATTCCAACATTCTTCAATCAACCTAGACATTCAGCAAATTTTGTCAACAGAACATGAAAATCGCCACTGAACTTATCCTTAAGCAATAAGATCAACAAAAGAATATTAGAGAGACAGAGCCTTGCCAGATGATGGTGGGGGGAGGCGGCCTGACTGTGCAAAATCGGTTTGTTATATTCTTTAAGATCAGTAAAAGATAAGGAAATCTAAAATAAGGTAATGCACACTGTACAGTTGAATATTTATCATCAGATGGATGGACACAGGAGAATATATCATTGTCCACTTAGAAATGCCCAAGATCTCTGGTAGGAAAAGAACATCGAATCGAAGAATGCAAGTTTAAAGTAAAATGACAACACAATGCTGGACTAAGCAGCCAGATAGCAGAAGCCAAAGAAAATCACACATTACTTCTGTAAAGCGAAACAACAAACAACAATCCTTTTTTGCAATCCTTGCACAAAAGAAGTCATATCCATTAGAATGATTAGGAGTATGACATGGAACATCTGCTATATTTAGTAGCATGTTTCTACTCTATAACTGCATACGAACGGCAAAAGACTAGATTGCATCCAAGTATTGAAAATAAAATGAATAGCAGGGCTTACTCTCTAAGGTCCGGCGGATACTTAGATTTTGACTTGAATGATGGTCTTTTACCCTCTTTGCACATCAATCTAGCAGCCTCTTCAGGTGACTTGGGATGAAAAGGTGGTGATCCCTCCATCATCTAAACCCAACAAAGTTAGCCAAAATTCAACAGTAAACTAAATCGTATACTGCGCAAGATAAGAGCTCAAGAACATTTGAGGAAGACTGATTCAAGAAAATGCCCCAAAAGATTAAAAAGAAAAAAAAAGAGTTAGCATATGAAACACAGCAAGATCATTCATATCATGAAATGTTCCAGCAAAGTGGGGAAAAAAGAAGGAATCTACAATACTTTGTATTTGACAGTGTAAATTGACTAGATCTTTTTTTTTAAATAAACAAAAACACATACGATAAGAAGAATGTTAAAATTCTACTTCATAACGCGGATGTTCTAGTTAGCTAAATGAATTATGTAGTAAAACAAAAGGCAGCCATAAGTTAAATTATCTGAAACTGAATCTGTACCTCATAAAGTAAAACTCCAAAAGCATATACATCCACGCTTCTATCGAATATTTCATCTTTATAAATCTCAGGTGCTATATAGGTACCTACAAGTAACAAGAAAGTGAGAGCAGTTATTGTAGTTACAATTCCTCCTGTCATGAAATTAGAATACATTTAAGTCCATCCCCTGAAGTTTTTAAAGTGGACACTAGTATCAAACTAGAAGGCTCTTTTTCTGCCTTTTATAAGGAGAATAGTAATTTAACTATATGTGCTCAAATTAAAGTATTTACTTGCACGGTCAATGGCTTGAGGTTGCAGCGACTTTGCTTTGTCAGGTGAAATGTTTGACAATCTAATCAAACCAAATCCCGCAACTTTCAATAGACCACCATTGTCCTGCAAAATATTTCTGGCACCTTACAAAAATTACAAACATTAAAAGAAGTAGATACGTGACACGAGTACACTGAAAAGTGTCATTTAATATATGAGAATCATAAAGCATTTAGTTTTCTTACTTTGGCATTAAAAGACAATGGATGATTGGGTCCGGTTTACATTCATGAAGATAATTCATGCCCCTGAAAATAAGATCATATGACGGAAACAGGACGCAACCAAGGAAATTAGAACATCTAATCAGCATAAAAAAAATAATCTCAGATGTACTACTAGAATTATTTTTTCAGTACGTACGAAAGGGATCAAACTTGCCTGGCAATATCCAGAGCAAATCTTAGAACCTTAGAAGGAGAGAGACGTCCCTTCTTCTGAAGATAGCTACCAAGGTCACCCTGAAAATCAACAATACATGAATGAAATACCCATTGGAAAGCTAAGCCAAGAACAAGAAGTACAGCGCATAAAATCGATAAGAATGAAAATACACCAGGAGAGAAATCACAGAACAAAATTGAATGCATATTTGATGTAAGAGCTGATCGAATATTTTTCAATATTAATTTATGCATAATAACATACAATATTCACAATATAGTATGTAGGTGGATAGAGTGAAGAAGGGATTTTGTGGGGAGCAGTGTAAGATAGAGAAATAGAGAGAACTTACCCTCGGATGATACTCTATTACTATCATCATTGGTATATTTTGTGTAACAGCTCCAACAAATTGAACCACATTAGGATGCCGTACTCTTTCCAACAAAGTTAATTCATGCTTAAAAGCATTTCTGCATGTGAAGGAAATGGAATTAAGGCGACCTTAACATCAAGAATAAAAACAGTTAACTAAACAATAAGATTTTGACAATCTTAAATAACAACTTGAAAATGATTTGTTCAAATGAGAAACTAAACGAACATAATAACAAAAACTGGTTCTATCATTTAGACCAAGATACACTTCAGAAGATAATCTAAAAGATCTAATAATGTTGAAGTAAAACTTAAGGTCTGTCCTCTCATGAATCAAGACACTTGGAAATAAAGCATCTCCCCAGAATCACTTCAATGTCTGAGCGAAAATTTGTGGCAATCACACAAGAGTGAAGATTATAAGTTTTTCTTGATTTAGAAATTCACCAGAAAAAGGATAGAGCTACCAGTTTTTCTTACAATGAACCCTGAAAAGAAGCTGGGCTTTATGCATCCTAAGTTTGGATTTCAGAGAAAGGTTAGCATGAAACGAGGTAAACTGCACAAGGTGGCTATCACAAACAACAGACGAGAGAATCAACTTATTATGTATTATGCTACAAACCGAGGTAGAGGAATCCCAGTCTCCTAAACTAGGGATAGAAAATTACAAAGAAGCTTACAATTGCTTAAAAAATTCTGGTTTTAGAGAAATGTTAGTATGAAACTGCAAAAGTGCCTAACAAAAAGGACTCCGGAATGACGAAGTGTGATCCTCAACTTATTCCATATTACTACAAATGAAATAACCAGATCCATCGTCAACTCAATCTGCCAGCAACTTGGAAACATTTGACTATAAAGAGTATTTTACCTACAAGGCTGAATTTCCTTTTGAGATGCATAATTTCATCTTTCTATCCTATTTTAAATGCTCAAAGGATCATATTCATGTATAAAGACTGTTGAAGTATGCTATTTTCATGAAGCAGTGTGACCCGATGATCAGAAGGATATACACTTCAGAATTTGACAAATGTATTTCCAGCTGCTTTCAGGGATTTGGTTTTCTTATGAGAACTTGATTAAGGCACCTATTAGAGCCATCTCAATACCATGTTCACAATCTACCTTGCGTAAAAAACACAAGAACTATCTACAATCTGTAAACAAAGGTCAGCGTTGTATGTAAGCATACATAATGATGTGATCAAGCTGCTCACAAGACTTTAATTTAACAGAACGTAACTTAGTGGAACATCCTGCTTAATCAAACATGAAAGCACTCCAATATGTCCTGATTTATTTTGTTGGGAAATTACTTGTTGACTAACACTAGAAAACTTTTCCTAGTTTTCTCAGCCTGATTCATCCAAATGATGAGCCTCAAAATTCGTATAAACAGCCTGGGCTTCACGTACATAACAAGTCCACAAGGGATACATGAAACGTCCCCAAGTGAAAGTGAAGAAAATAATGGTTTCAACATATGACAAGCCAACCTAAGCTGCATAAATCATCCGCCAAAGCTCCACAACTAATTTAATATCCAAATTAATGTATAATGCCAAAGCTTTGCTAGTAACAGAGAATCAGACAACATGGTTACTAGCTGAAGTCCAAAATACGCATGTCCCTTTGGTAAGCATATTTCCAAATCAATAATAGGAATGTGTCTTATGGTCGTGAATCAGGAGATTAACAGAAAATAAGTTGACAACATACATAATTTCAGGGTCTGCATAACTATCCTTGTCAAGTATCTTGACAGAAACTTTTGTCCCATTCCATTTAGCAACTTGATAAGAACCCTGTTGAAAGGCAAAGGAGTTTCAGCAAAGTTGTTAAGAGATGATTGAAAAATTAACAATGCAAAATCAAGCACAAATTGCATGAGGAGAGGCAAGTCAGTGCAGATGTCTCATGGATTTCTTCAGGAAGCAAAGCAGGAAATAAAATGTTTAAAAGTTTGCAGAAGTTAGAAATTTGAGGTTAGGCCTCCTATGAGGTAATGATGATTTTTGTTGATCTTAACTTTTTTCCAAGTGAACTATAGTTGATGGCATTTGAATATAGGTTCTTCAAAGTGTATAGTTCTCCTAGTTAAAATCAAAGAGATAACCATTATAACTTTTGAAATTTGCTTATGCTGGTGCCATTTTAATGCTTTCATCATTTCTCAAAATTGAAACATCCAAATGCTTATTTTGAAATCAAAGAAAGACCTTACCTTCGAAATTCCATCCCTTTTTCGGATTTGAAGCTCCAGTGGATTTAGTTCATATTCTGGAACTTCTCGAGGATTTGCTACAGTCATTGGTGTGTTTCTGAGTTTCTAGCAACGTGACAAATACTCAGCCCCATAATATCATAAATCTCACTTTAATTAGAAAATTATCTTCTCACTTACCGGGACTTTGGCCCCCCGGGCCTTTAAGATATTATAAACTTCATTATTTCCATAGTATTTTGCATCAGCTGCTGCCTGCCATAATAATAAGGAAGTTCAAGGATGCACTTGGGCCCTCATAAATACTATTTCCCAAATGCAAAAAGATCAATAAAATTAGAAAATTAAGGATGTACATAGTCTGTAAATGTCAAAGGATTGCATTTTTCGATCTCAAGTTACACTCGCGGAAGCCATTTGAACCATCTTTTATTCTATGAGACCTACATAAGCTCTTTCTCATCTTCTGTCACTAATATTTTCTTCTTTCTGTAGTCCTTTGCATGATTTTTCACAAATTACAGAAGAAATTCATAGCAGAATTGTTTTCCATACAAAACACTTTCACTCACAATATCTTCACAGTCAATCCAAAAACTTAGCTAAAGTTTCTTCAGAATTGAAACTTTAGTTCCAGCTCCCACCTGGCATATTGAATTACAATTTCACCACATTTACTTGATTTCATTTATTCACATATCAAAGAGAATAATAGCAAACGAACAATAAGAAAATATTCTCATAATAAGATATCTCAAGGATTTCCCCTACATTTCTACAATAGACTATTTTCACAGCTCGAACCCGTGACCTCCTAGTCACATGAAATCAACTTTACCCGTTATGTCAGTGCTCATGTTTTCACAAAACATTTTACATAATTCAAGGTAAGATTCAATAACCTTAGTCACATGAAATCAACTTTACCCGTTATGTCAGTGCTCATGTTTTCACAAAACATTTTACATAATTCAAGGTAAGATTCAATAACCTTTTTCATCATACCAAACACAAAATATCTCATACATATACAACTTTATGAGCCAAAAAATTACCGTGCTTCCCCATCGATCACGAGCATCAATATTAGCCTTCCTACTCAACAAAAGCTTAGCAACCTCTACATGTCCTTCACAAGCAGCAATATGCAAAGCAGTCCTTCCATCTAAATCAATACTATTAACATCAACATCTTCATCCAACAAATCCTTCACTCCATTCACATCACCTTTACAGGCCATAAACAACAGCTGCATCGTCGAATCCAAATTATCCGGTACAGCAATCGTCTCATTTTCAAACGACGGACACCTCCGTATCGGATCGAGAGACGATTGCCTACCAAAAGTAAACCGCATATTGTTATTCCTTGGATCCATTGAATTTTGCCTTTTGAAACTGAATTTTCCACTCATTCTCAATGAACCTGTTGAAAATTGCCTAGATATTCCTCGTGTTAATCGCTTTTTCATATCCATTTTATCGTTCATCTAAAAAAAATCAACTTTAACTTTTGCAGCGACAGAACAAAACTACAATAATTGCATCATAATCAGAAGAAATGCTGAGAGATTTTTTTGATAATTTTGTTGCGAAAGAATTGAAATTGTGAATCGATAATTGAGAATGAAATTCTCAGAGAGATAGAGAGAATGCGTTACAATGGAGGAAAAAGGAATGGGTTTGAACTGAAAAATTTTCAGCTACAAACATCCACAGTTTTGCGAAAAATAAGTTATACTGCTGATGTGTTTGGCGTCAATAGTCCACTTGTTTTCTTTTTCTTTTTTTTCTTTTTCGTGTGACCCAACATTTTTTTTTTTAATTTTTTAAATACTAAAAACATAATACATAAACGTGTTTTTTAACTGATGTAAGGTAGGACGCATGTGTCTATTTGTACAATTTTATACAAATTTAAATATTCACATGTGCATACCCAAAATTCAAATACATATATATAAGTTAAAGTGAAATTAAATTTATGTATAGTGTCTAGTAAAAATATATTCTTATGAGATGCCACAAAATCCATCTTTCTTTACTAGTAAGGTTTTCAACCATATCTTTTTATTTTATTTGTCATTCGGTATTTGATATCTACATTAAAGTTTAAATAGTCTAGATTTGAGCCGAGTAGGGCTCCATTCGGAGAAGGAGCTTCCTACTAATAATTTTTTATATTCAAGATTTAAACATGAGACCTCTAATTAAGAAAACAGTAACCTCATCTATAGAAAAAGAAATCTCATCCGTCCACATACAAAATTAAAAAAAAAAAATCTCTTATTTTCTTCTTTAACAATGTGTCACAAGGGTACAATTTCAAACGCACTCTAACTCATGAATGGATCGAAAGTATAAGAAAATGACAAATTTGAGCAATTTAAAATAATACTGAATTTTTTCTAAATTATTATTATTATTATTATTATTATTATGATCATTGTCATGAGCAGATCACGTTGAAATGGTCTACATCACAAAAGCTGCCTTAAAGTTGGGGAGATGTATTCCCCACAGCTAAGATAGTTGCTGCTGTCAACTTGTAAGTTGAAATTGTCAAACATGTTTATAAGATGTTGACTTCAATAATATAAAATATCTTTTAAACAAGTTTATCTAATCTTTATTATTTACAACAACATATTTGTAAGAAATAATAAAGTTTAAAGCATGTTTTCAAAATCGATCAGTTCAAAAATTAATATTGAAGATAGAATCTATAACAAAAATATAAATAATATTGAAAATAAGAAAATGGAGCCCCACCGAATATAGTGATATCAGTAAACCATGCAACGGGAGGGCAGGAAATTTAAATAAATTTGGGAAAGAAACTGAACTCTCTCTTGATCATTTTCGGTAGCCGAGCGACGATGACGCGAGGGATCATCTTTCTAACCCTTTGAATTCCTTGTTTAAATATTAACTTTTCTTTCCACCACCAATAAGGGGAGAAATGTTTTCACTAAAACATAACGGAACACTTCATATTCCGTTCTTTCATGTTCTTTCATTTTCCATTTATTTTTATTATACCCAATAAAAATTCACAGAATCGCAGATTTTACCTCTATCATTATCTCATTCTTTATTCTCTAGTTACTTTAATGATTAAAAAAATGCCTGCAGAAAGTGTTTGTGTTTGTTTGTGTGGTCCAAATTTTAAAAAATATTTTTTCAAAAAAATAAGTAATATGACTTCTCTAGTAATAGAATTATGGAATAACGAGTTTGATAGTGACATTTGATATTGATTGTTTTGTCATCACTTTTGAACACATCTTATCTCCACACAACGATGCTCCTATACCTTAGTACCTTCTTTTGCCTAAATTATATATAAATATTTTAAAATAGAAAAAGATTTACTATCTTATCGAACATAAAAATAAATGAGAAATCTATTTATTTTTTCAAGAAACATTTGAAAGAGGGAGTATTTTAAATTTTATTTTATTTAGTATATGATGAGGGTGCTGATCTGAACTTAAATTTTAAAAAAATATAAATTCATGTAGTCGATCTCAATTTATTCGACGCTGAAGCATAATAATAATAATTATTGTCAATCAACTCCAAACTTGATAATAATTATTGTTGTTAATCAACTCCAAACTTGATTAGATGTTGATCCTCCACCATAAGAGTAAAGGACAAAATGAAAGACTAATTAAACGTGGAAGCAAATGAAAGGGAGACAAAGAAAAAGGTGATAAAGACATATTGTTGCTCAATTTGTAAGAGGGATATGGTGGGGCCTGAGTTATATTGCAATAATTCACTTATAATTGACTCCATTAAAATACTAGTATACTTTTTCTCACCCTTCAATTGAGTGATAGGAAGTGACTAGTCACTTACTTTTGCTTCAACCCACCTTACTAATTTATTGAACTTCTGTATAATACAAAATTAAATTTATGGTTGTTTGATAACTGGATAAGAAATAAATTATTTATATATTAAATTTTTGTGTAATTGATATGAATTTTAGTAGACAGATAAGAAATAAGTTATTCATATATAAAATTAGTACGACGTCTGGTTGAAAATTGTCTATTCATTTTTATCTTCAGGTTTTATGGAGTAAACCTTAGCACCACCAACATATGTTGCCTCAACATCAGCATTAACTTCAGTTGCAAAGTCTTCCCATGAATTAGTTGACAAAACCACAAAATCCGCATATTTTCCCGGAGACAATGAACCAACATATTTATCAAGAAAACATGCATGCGCAGCTGAAATGGTGTACCTGCCAGAGAAAAATAAGTTAGGATTAGGTATAAAAACAACAACATACCCAATGTAAACCCACAAGTAGGATCTGGAGAGAATAAATTGTACACCTTGGGAGGTAGAGATAGGTAACAGAATTTCAAGAGACATGTTTTTGAAAAAATACAACTCAAGGACATAATGAACCTCATGATGGATCCAAGTTCTTTCTGCTACACTGTTTTAGTTCACCAGATAAAGATTGGAAACAAAGAAGGAAATATTGGAAAACATGGTTAATTCTGGTGGGAAAGAGTAAGTAAATTGCAACTATTCTATTTCTTTTTTTGGTTAACGATTCGTGTCGGGGCCAGCTTGCACGCACCTCAACTATTTCACCGGGTACTAGCTACCTCCCACTAGCATAGGTGCCGGGCAACTCTGCTCACTAAGGTTTATGATGATGGGAAGAAATTATCTAGTGTTTTTTTAAAAATCTCTATTGGATTTGAATTTCGGTAGTATTTTAGGTTTGAACCCACTTCATTAACGATTAAGACACACCCTTGGTTACAAAAAATGAATTGCCCTTCAATTTTGAAGCAACAATTTAACACATAATCGGTCCAGCACGTGTCATTGGCTCAACTGATTACTGTATCCTCTATGAAGATTTATATCTCATCACTGTGTACCTTTTATGAAATGAAACCTTAGCTGTAACTAATTGTTACCACTAGTCATTGCAAACGTCAAACTAATTTCAATGGACCAGAGAGCTGAACTATAGTAGCAGATTAGTTAGTCCACTATGATATTGATTTTCTCCCCGTTGATCAGTTAAAGTGGCTTCTCACTAGTCCTGCTCAAATGAGTTCCAGGCTCAGAGAAAAAACAGGATAGATTTGCTACATAAAGTATTATCTTAATGAGCAGATAAGAGTTGGAACAGAACAACACCACTACTTACGCTTTTAGCGCATCTTCGAGACACAAGCACTCTGATGGAATCCAAGCCTTTTCCCAACCAGGAGGTATCCTCTTTATCGATGTCCTTATGCTTTTCAATGGATTAATGTCTGCTACCTGAAAGGGGACAGCAACAAAACACATGACATAACAGTAATTAACAAGAAATTGAGTACTGAATTACTGAAAGAAACATAAACAGATGAAATCCAGAAATTACATACTGGCCAATCTGAGCCGAATGCCAATTGGGCATTGTTTGTCAGGAGTGACTTGAACAGATAAGATCCTCTTTCTGCCCTTTCAGAACCAAGTTTTTTAGTTGCAGAATCAGCATCATCTAATAAGTGATCTGGCTGTTCATTTGGATTTTGTTATAATATATTATTCGACACATCTTGAAAACTAAGAAATTGATACCAATTGCTCAATGCTGAGAAAAATGGATAGTGATAAAGTTTGTTAGTCCAGGGTTCTTGCAAATAACATTTAATCGATGGTGTGACTTAAAATCACGGATGCCCCAATCCTCGTTATTTATTATATGTTTGAACAGAATTAATCTCAACAGGAAAGAATGAGAAAGAACAACAATCTGAAAAATAACCTGCACTGAAGCAATTACAGATTGTTCACCAAAACGAGCCACTGTTCCTGGAGCCAAATGTTGAGCATGCTCAATCTGTGAAGTAGTAAGTTGCAATATTTAGAGATAACTTGAAATTCTACTCCTTGAAGAAACAACTAACCTCAAAAGTAGAGTTTTAATTGATTGATGAATCTCTACTCTTTAGAGTAATTGGATATACCCTATATCGTCGGTCTCTAATTTGTTTCTCAGACGGCAAAGAAGCATACATATCCAATATCAAATCATTAGTTCGGTCACCTATAGCATGGATGCTGACCTGAAATGTAAATTGCATCCCTAAGACCAGTTAATTTTGCAACTTTGAAAGGGTTGAAATGGCAGATAAAGATAAAATGAGCTAAAGACCTGAAGGCCAAATTTATCTGAAGAAAGAGTCATGTTGTATAGAACATCCAGATCCACCACTTGTAACCCGTAATTGTTTGGATCATCAGCATATGGCTACAAGACACATGCCAGATATCAGAACACTAGATACAACGAAGTCTGATTGCATCCCAGTGGGCCCTGTTACTTTGAAACGCTCATGCAGAATGAAAATGGAATGGATATTCAGAAAAATACTCGTCAAACAAGCAGGTCACCTATGTCCAACAAGGCATAGAGAAGATTGAACCCACAAAGAGAATTGAGTGAAGTTTGTGGTTTAGAGAGGCTCTTCAAAACCAGAAAGCATCTTATTCTTACCTCATGAAATAATGCACTGTTAGATCCTAAAGATCCATCACCAAAAGCCTTGATACCGCCCAAATAAATCCATTGGCTCAGCACGCGGCCTGACTTGCTCATAAGATCCTGGATACCAGTACAAGATTTAAAAGATCAAGCTTAGTAAGAATGCATTTAAGGAGAAATGCAACATAATCCACTGAAATTTAGTATCAGCTAGAATAAGAATGACCGTAGAATCTTACGTAAGGTCCAACTCTATTCATGAGCTAGCTTTTGGGATTTAGTTAGGCCCAAGATCCATTCTTAACAGTACGGGGAAGAAAGTGCTAGCGGTGGAAGAACAAGTGGAGGGGAGGGTAAACTGCGTAGGGGCACTAAGGTGGCATGCCACATGGTGTCCACCTCATCAAAATGTCACTGCCACAGAGGATTGGATTTCCACCTTGGAAAGCCCTAACAAAGGAGGGGTGTATTTGAATCATTTAAGTAATGGCGGGGGTATTTTTGGACGGATAGTATAATGGAGGAGGGTAATATTAATCCTTTTCGTATAGTAGAGGGAAAAATTTGACCCTTTTCACTTTAACATATTCTGAAGGGTAGCATATGAGTTAATGTTGACTGGTTTGTCGAAAAATCAGATATTCATATGAAGGAAAAACACTAAAGTAAAGCACTGTTAATCATGACATACCACTAACCGTGACCATGTCTCCATTGGAAAGAATAAGCAAACTCTGGTCATCATATTTCCTGATAAATCTGCCCATTTATATACATCTGCAATTATAAGGGAAGTGTTACTAAGCTAATGATTACATAAATGTTCCACCTGTAGCTAGAAGAATAACTAAATGAGCATGACAGATAGAGAGGCAGTTGAGGCAGATCTTCAGTGTTTAGCATTCGACCACCCAGCCCCTAACCATTCTTTGGGGCCTCTCATTCTCAGCCCACAGCCCCTTTCAGACTCCCCTTCCCCTCCAAGAAGTAGATGCAGTTTCTGATTATTTTTTGAGGAATCCCAACTTCCAATTTCTACCTGAAGAGTGGGGAAGCAAGAAAACCGGCAGGGTGGGGGGTGGGGGGGGGAGGGGTGGGGGGGAATATTGGAATAGATATCATTGCAGTTTTACCTTAGACTTTAACTAATCTGCATATTAACAGAAATGTTCTTTTCCCTTCATTTCTTCTCTGTAAATGTGATAAAAATTTCCAATACTGGTTTAGTTCCTACGCTTCTTTCATCATCTTAATTACATCTTGCCAAGAAACTAAACAATACACTCATGGCATACACTGTTATATTTACTGGAAAAATTTTCATGGGTCAGGTTTTAATGATGAGGCCTATGGATGCTTAGCATCAACTTAGTCCCCCCAATACCTCGCCCCTGCTGTATTATGGAGCAATCCCTCAAAAACCTTGTCCATTGCGATACCTCAGGTAGTGAAAGAGAATTAAGAGAAACTTTAGTTGTTAAACTTTGTTTTTTTACATGTTCAATAGACCAACTTCTATATCCTAGTTGAAAAGCTAGAAAGTAGATCCAATTTACTTATTCCATCTCTGATCAAGTAATTTATCTCTGAAATGCTAAAGTTCCGTATTATAATTATAAAAGGGCATTGGCCTTTTTAGTAAAATAACCATCTATACCATAGTATTCCTAAAAAGGAAAGTAAATTGATTTTATTCCATCTTATATCTTGTTGGAACTGAAACCTGAAAAGTCCTCCCATGAGTACTCAGTTGAAGCCCCTGGAAAGTATCTGCCAAAATCTACAACTGTTGTCACACCCCTCTTTAGTGCATGATTGCTAGCTCTTAACAGAGCTTCCCTCCTTTCATCAACTGAGGCTTCTGGGACGTGGGGAAGGACAAGCTTCATAGCAGAATCAATCAGCAGACCAGTAGGTTCTGCAGTAAAAGACCCAAAGAAAGTAAGGATCTTCTATAAACTTGTTTGAGCAAGTAAGATTTTAGCAAACTTCATTGAAATTGGCACAGTTGATCTGGGTAAACTTTTTTTGTTTTTTAGAAGGCTGTTAATCTGACTACTTTATTAATTCCAGACTGTTAATCATAATTGTGACCACGAATTTATACTACTTCATTTTTAGTATGAATGAAAAGATAAAACAACACATGTATGCATAACTGAACAACTTTCACAATAAAAAATTGAAAAAGATTGTAGGCATGCTTCAGAAATATTAAAAATCTCATTACATTGTGTTGAGTCGCAGACGCTCAATACTAATGCAAAGACATTGGCTATCTTAACCAAGCACGAAGCATCAGAAAGTACATAGATCCATGTCACTGGGGTTCTTAAAAGATGAATGATATTTGACGCAGTATAAGGTTCGCATAGTAATAGATTACCCCTCACTTTTTTCTTGACCCACATGACCTCAAAGCTTAGTAAACGATATAAGAAACTTAGACTGTGACAGGCAAAACATGACCTAGGTGAGTTGAAACTAAACCTTGACACTTCCATGATATTGCAATTAACAAAAGACGCCAAACAATTGACGGATTATACGCCCAACAATACAGCTACAGGGTAAAGGGCGTCCGGAGTGCATCTAGTAATTTCCATTAAGATGGAAATTTTAGGAGGAGCCTAAACGTATGTTTTGTTGCACTTACTCCAAAGAAGAATGGGTATCTTAACATCCTTTAGACTACAAGTCAATTGGAAAACATCCATAAGATTTTCTCAAAAATGCTTTCCTTTAAACTTAAGAAGGCCATAGATGCCATGATGACGATATCCCGAAATACTTTTGTGGAAGAAGAGAGATTTTAGATGCACGTTTAATTGCAAACCAGTTAATGGACTCCAAGATAAAAAGTGGAAAGCATGTAGACTGTGCAAATTGAATCTGGAAAAAGCATATGACTATGTTAAGGAGGCTTGTGGACTTTGCATGGAGATGATGGGGTTTGAAGAGAGATGGACACAATAGATAAATTTAGGAGACTATTGTCAAATTCTTAGACCTAGTTGTAGAACCACATAGGTTTCGTCAAAAGTTCAGAGGGTCTATGACAAGGCGATCCTACATCCACACATGCTGTTTACTATGGTTATGGAAGCACCTAACAAATAATAGAATAGAGCAACTGTTGGAGGGTGCATGAGGGGATTCACATTTCACACTACCAAATAAAGGAAAGATGGTGTAGTGATTAGCTCCAACACTTGAAGAAACTGCTATGGTTTTAGGCAGTTGTGAGCCTGAAAATAAATCTGAAGAAGGAAGATCATTCCAATGGTGACATAAAGAACATTGAACATTTAGCAAAGTCCTGAGCTGTAAGGTTGGCTCTTTTTCAGAGTCTTACACACAGCATCAAATCTAATGATGAGAGAATTGAGAAGAAGTTAGCAAGGTGGCAGAAAAATATCCAACAAAAGTGGAAAGAGCGCACTAGTAGAGCGAACACTGATTAAGAGCACTCTATCCAGTACACAGAAATGCTACTCGTCTTTAGTATCTGCATTGAGAATTGTTGCAAAATGATTAGAAAAACTGTAGGGAAATGTTATAGAATACCATCTAGTGAATTGGAGAATTGAAATATGATGAATGAAAGTAGTTGGCTGATAGAGGATTTCTAAGAAGATATTCTTCAGATCTGATCTGATCCTCTAAGATGGGAAGATATTCTTTATATCAAGATCTGATCCTCTAAGATCTTAGGATAATTGTTGTAATCTAGAATTTCATATCTATGATTCTTTCTCCATATGTAAAATATATGATTCTGTATAATCCCAGATTTCATGAGATTTAGGTGATTCTGTTGCACAATCTCTTATGTATAGCCACTAGTTTTGAGACACGTGCATTGCACATGAATATCAAACCATGTATTACACTATTTTTTTTTAAAATGTCAATATTTTTAAAACAAACTTTAACTAAACAATTATAAATGTAATAATAAATTATAAGTTCCTATGAATAGCGGATGTAAACTTTCTTATGGTTACTACTGAAATTGTCAAATCAATATCCGAAAACCCTATAACCATTTATAATACAAAAGCTAGATATAGATAAGGTGATGTGACACTTCTCTATGGCCTCCAATTAGATTTAGTTTTTCCTTTTTTTTTACTTTTTCTCATGTTAAAATTAATTGTGATATGTAAAAATAAAAATTTCACTCTTATAATCTCTTAGTTACACCTCTTAAATATAGTTTCTCCTCCCTCAAATTCCACCGAACTTTGAGATTCTAAACATCTGTAAATCACACTTGAGTTTTTAAGAAGAGAAGAATAGAAAACATAAAAAACTTGTAGTTTAGAAATGTGAGGAAACCCCTCCATTTATAGTTAACAAAGGGTAGTATGAACATGTGCTTATTGTGTTTTATCATAAAAGTCACAACCCTTCGAAAAGGTCACAATTCATCAGAAAAGTCACAACCCTTTGGAAAAGTCGGTACTATTTAATGCGGAAAGGTGTGTGCTTTAAAACAAAATAAATAAATACAATATAAAATATAGAAGATATACTAAATTGGGTGTTTTAAGAAGAACAAGAACAATGGGAAACTTAAAAAAAAATAGTTAAAAAATGTGATGAAAACCCTCTTTTTATAGCCAACAAAGGGTAGTATGAAAAAATATTTATTGTGTCTTATAAAAAAAGTCACAACACTTAAGAAAAAACACAACCCTTCGCAAAGGTCATAATTCAACGAAAAATCATAACTCTTTGGAAAAGTCACAACTCTTCAGAAAAGTCATATCCCTTTAGAAAAGTCACAAACCCTTCGGAAAGGTCACAACTCATCGAAAAAAGCACAACTCTTTGGAAAAGTCACAACCCTTCAATATGAAAAGGTGTTTACTTTTAATATAATATCATATTTTTAAATAAATAAATATAATATAATATAAAATATAGTATATATACTAAATTTGGTGTTTTAAATCGGGTGGGTATTACAATAAGTTAACATTTAAGATAGGTAGTTCATACTTTTAAGGTAGTATAGATAGATAGGTTTGTCTAATTTTAATTTGATACAAAATTTTAAAAAATAAAAAAGACTTTTAATTTAAGGATATGGACTATACAAAAATGTCTTTTAACTTTGTAGTTCTTAAACATGTAACATGAAGTGTTAGAATTAAAGAATGCCCCCTCTCCCCCCCCCCCCTCCCAACCACCACTACCACCACTAAAAAAAAATAATCTATTTTACACAGAATAAAAATAAAAGTACAACAAATAAAACGGAGTACTTATTAAATCTAGTTTGGACTCTTCAAATAAGTTTTTAATCAAATCCTTTTTCTCCAACAGTTTGAGACTTTTCACAGCTTAAACACTAAAGTGGTAGTTTGTGCAACAGAAAACCATTGAACTTCTTGTCAAGTAGAAGTTGTTGCAAAAATATATTTATGCCAATGAAAATGAGTACACATAAATTGTCTAGATAGTCTTCTCATTTGAAGTTGAGTTATTTCATTCTCCGTGTTGCATCAATTTTTGTTGATCTATCTAATTTACCGACAAAAAAATATTGTAATTGCATAATTGAACAATTCTCACAATCTTCTTTGTTTTAAGAAGAAGAAGAAGAAAAAACATACAAAATTTGTAATTTAAAAATGTGATAAAATTCCTCAATTTATAGCAAAGAAAGGATGGTATGAGAAGTTGTTTATCGTGCCTTATCAGATAAGTCACAATCCTTTAGAAAAATCACAACTATTTAGAATGTCACAACTTATCAAAAAAGTCACAACTCTTTAAAAAAGTTATAATCTTCGGAGAAGTCACTACCCGTTAATGTGAAAAGGTATCCATCTTTTAATATAATATAGAATAAATAAATAAAATATAAAATATTGAAGATATACTAAATTGGGTGTTTGAAGTTGGGGTATTATAGTAATTTAACATTCAAGTTAGGGAGTTCATGCTTTCAAGGTAGTACTAGTTTTTCGACACGTGCGTTGCACGTGATTATCAATTCAAAAAATTTAAGCGAAGATTTGAATAATAAGTGTTGCACAAAATAATATTGCAAATTATTTTGTGAATGTTCAATGTGGATCGTCATATATATCTCTTGTTCATGCGAACCTATGAAGATGGTCAATGAAAAATTCTATTAGTTAAATGCAATAATGTATATATTTATTTGAATTTGATGAGGTTCAATCATGTAATTAGTCGCATCTCACTAATATTACTTTATAGAAGCTATTTATTGTGTATTTTTCTTGTCATCTAACCAGATGTGTTTTCCACGTGTATTCCACATTAATCTGGTTAGATGTCATCTGAATATGTGGAGAACAACTACATTTTATATTTTAGAATTATTTTTGTATATTAATTTTTATTTTATAAGTTATAACATAATAGATGACGTTCTTGTTGTTGGCTCTAATATTTGACTTCTTGGTTGACAGAGTACATAAATCAAAGATAGTTATCTGACTGTCCATAGTTAACTGAGAAATGTTTCTTTTTTTTTCCGGAGAAACTAAAAATTAAAATTAAAGAATATATTTTATCGGTGAAATCATTTATATAATCACTTATTTATCTTACACCCAACAAAGATATAGTTCATATACTTGTAAACGATTTTTAATTTATTAAACCAAGCATGATTCGTCCAATGAAAAATAATAACACCGTGTTATCACATATATAGGGGAGTTATAATTATACGAAAAATTATTGATGAAAAGTTAATATAAGGAAAGATGAAAGATAGAAATAATTAATGTAATAACTATCAGAATTCATAATATTATAACTAAAGAATGTAAAAGAGTGAATAATGTTTGCAATAGTTAGTAATAACTAAGAGAATTTATAATGTTATAACTAAATAATTAATGTGCAATAGATGAATTTCTAATAAATTTAATACTTACATAAATAAATAGGACTTTTAATCAATGTTACAATTTTCTTATAGTTATTAGATTTTAATTTAGTGTAGGGACAAAATGAAAATATTTATTCCATATTACAGAATATAAAATTTATTTTGTTAATGATAAATTTTAAATGATTCATATATATTCACATATTTTCACATTTGTTGTGAGTTTTTTTTTTTTTTTTAAAAAAGAACTCCAAACATTTTAAAATAATATATTTTGAAGTTAGGATTTTGTTAACATGATAATACATTCGTGACATATATAAATACCTACCAATATATATATATATATATATATATATATTTATTTATCTCATAAATATTAGCTATTAAATAAATAATAAAAATTAAACTAATACAAACTTCAACTGGAGTTATTATATGAACATTTCTCCATTGAAAATACTGAAATATTAAGAAATAGTAAAATTAGTAAAAAAAATTAGTAAAAAAAATAAAAGGTCAATGTTTATATAGTAATAACTATTTTTATGCAAATTTCCTAACAATCTAAATCACATAGAAGCATTGATAAATAAAGTCATCCTTTTGTCTTGAGTATCAAAAAACAAATCGTGTCAATTCTCTAACTCTTCAGAAGTTTTGGAAAAAGATATTCAGAAGCATATATCTACATCACAAGAGAAATTTTTAACAAAAAAAATGAATTTAGACTACATCATGTTAACTTCATATATTGAAAAATTACATACTAATGTATATACTAAGCAACAAAATAATTATTATATCATCAGAATTATTTTCCTTAATTACTCGAGGTTAAGAAATATACCCTCTTAGGATAGAACGACTTACTTAATCCGAATAGTGGTACCTCATATTCTGCTAAACTTCGAACTCACTCAACGACAATAAATCACACAAAAAATTTTAAAATGCAAGAAGAAGAAGAGTAGAAGATTAAAAAAATTGTGGTTGAAAAATGAGAGGAATCCCCTCTATATATAGTCAACAAAGGGTAGTATGAACAAGTGTTTTTGTGTCTTATCTGAAAAGTCATGACCGTTTCGAGAAAGTCACGACCCTTTGAAAAAGTCACAACTTATTGAAAAAGTCATAACTCTTTGGAAAAATCACAACTCTTTGAAAAGTCACAATTTATTGAAAAAGTCACAACTCTTTGGAAAAATCACAACTCTTTGGAAAGTCACAACTCATCGAAAAATCACAACCTTTTCAAAAAAGTCACAACTTTTCAGAAAAGTCACAAATCATCGTAAAAGTCACAACCTAAGTTAGGGACATTATAGTAATTTAACATTTAAGTTAGGAGTTCGTGCTTTTAAGGTAATATAGATAGATAGATATAGATAGATGTATATGACATCGAAAGATATGAATGAAATTATTCAACTATCTTATTCCACATGGTATCAGAGCTTTAGGCTTATTCCTGATCAATTTTATTCATTCTATCTTGAAAAATCCCGTGTTGCTATCTTTATCCGCCCAAAGATTGAAACCATTCAGAAACCATGTCCGAAAATGGTACTGCCGCAAATATTCCAGCTTTGGAAATGTTTCTGCAACTGTAGAAAATAACTCTACAATTTCAACTGGAGATTTGCAACATTCAGCTTTAGCAGGTAGTTGTTCATTGGCCTTCAAAGGTATTTCTTGCTCTTTTGTTACTAATTTCTCAAGTAAACTATCTCCAATGTGGGTGGTTGATTCCAAGGCAACCGATCAAATGAGCAGTTCCACTCATTTCTTTATATCATATTCCCCTTGGTCTAGCTATTAAAAAATAACTTTAGCCGATGGTTTAGTTATTACTTTAGCTGGACAAAGAGACATGCCACTAAGAAAATCCTTAATACTTAAAAGATGTCCATGTCCTAAATTTATCTACAAATCTCATTTCTATCCAGAAACTTACCAAAGATTCCAAATGCCAAGTAACTTTCTTCGCTTCATATTGCTTATTTCAGAAACAAAACACAAACGGGATGCTTGGACATGCTAGTGAGAAAGGTGGTTTTAATTGTCTGGATTTCCACAATGCTGAAGATAGAACTTAGAATTCCTTATCTAGTTCATTCTTGTTTGAATCTATTATGTCCTCAATAGAGAGAAAGTATAGCTTTATCATCGCCGATTAGGTCATCCTTCTTTTATGTAATCAAAATGATGTTTCCATCTTTGTTCAAAGATTTGATTGTTGAGTCTATTCATTGTGATGATTGTGAAATTGCAAAACACAAACGTGCTTCCTTTCCTATTAGTCACAAAAGATGTCAAACTCCATTTTCTCTTATTCCTAGTGATATTAAGGGACCCTCTCCCTTTCCTAGTATTTCCGGTGCTAGATGGTTTGTGTCATTCATTGATGATTGTACACGAGTAACGTGGATTTATTTGCTAAAGCAAAAATCAGATGTTAATCAAATTCTTCCTACCTTTTCAACCTGATCAAAACCCAATATGATATGCAAATTAAAAGATTTCGATATGATAATGCCAAGGACTACTTCAATCAAAACCTCTCTGTTTTCTTCCAAAAAGATGGAATTATTCATGAATCTTCATGTGTCAATACTCCTCAACAAAAACGGGTAGCATAGAGAAGAAACAGTTTGTTACTTGACATTACTAGATCACTATTGTTTCACAAAAGGGTGCCAAAACAGTATTTGGGGGAAGCTATCCTAACTGTTGCACATCTTCATAACTTAATGCCATAAAAAATTTTGAACTTTAAAAGTCCGCTAAATACTCCTAGGAATTTCTTCCCGAATTTTGAAATTTCTAATAAATTGGTTCCTAGAATCTTCGAGAGTGTTGCCTATGTTCATATTCATTCTCAAAATAGAGGCAGATTAGACCTAGGTGCTCTTAAGTGTGTTTTCATAGGATATTCTCCTACTCAAAATGGCTACAAGTGTTATCAACCATCATCAAAGAAATTCTTTGTTTCAGCTGATGTCACATTTGATGAGAGTGAATTCTTTTCTAATCATTCTTACAATCAGGGGGAATCATTGAAGGGCGAGGGACCTCTAGACTTGTCACCATTTGATTTGTCTATTCCTAGTCATGCCAAATCTTTTCCTGAGTCACCATTTCTTTGGTCACCCAAGCCTCTAAATCAAAATGAACCCATTGAGTTTCCTAACCCAGATATAGATGATGATATTATAAAAAATAATCTACCATTCAAGGTTTATTCTAGAAGAAAGAGGCTAACTGATCAAACTACTCAGCTACAATCATCTCCTTAGGTTATTGCTCCTAATATCCATCCTAAACCTGTTGAACCATCAAAAACACCAAACCAAATTGATCATGAAGAGGAACCTAACCAACTAATGACCTTGACATTCCCATTGCACTAAGAAAAGGAACTAGAACTTGCACACAACACCCTTTGTGCCTTTCCATGACATATTAAAATCTATCCCCAAGTCATAAAGCTTTTCTCTGTAACCTCCACACAATTCCTATCCCCAGAAATTTGTCTGAAGCATTAAGAAATAGAGAATGGGAGAAAGCTACGAATGAAGAAATGGAAGCATTGCAGAAAAACAAAACTTGGGAAATTGTGGAATTACCAAAAGGGAAAAAGTTGGTCAGGTGCAGAAAGGTATTTACTGTGAATTATAAGTCAACTATAAGTCAGATGGAATCATAGAAAGAGTTAAAGCACGTTTGGTGGCAAAGGGTTATACACAGACCTATAGAATTGATTATTTGGAGACTTTTACCCCACTGGCAAAAATGAATACAGTGAGAACCTTATTATCATTGGCTGCGGTTTTTAATTGGAACCTACAACAATTTGATATAAAAATGTTCTTTTACATGGAGAGTTAGATGAGGAGATCTATATGGATGTGCCTCCTGGTTTTGAAAGAACGAAGGGAATGGTGTGTGGACTGAAAAAGAAACTCTATGGATTAAAGCAATCACCTCGTGCATGGTTTGGAAGATTTACAAAGGTTATGATCAAGCTAGGATTTTGACAAAGTCAAGGAGACCACACCTTGTTCATACGACACTCAAAAACAGGAAAGGTGACTACATTATTGGTTTATGTGGATGACATCATAGTAACATGTGATGATTCAGAGGAGAAACAAAATTTGAAGAAGTGTTTTCTCAAGGAATTTGACATCAAAGATCCTGGGAAATTAAAGTATTTTTTGAGTATCGAAGTGGCCGACTCAAAACAAGGAATCTTTACTTCCTAAACAAAAATATGTGTTTGATTTGCTGAAAAAAACACGAAAATTAGGGTGTAAACCAATGGCTACACCAATTGAATATAATCATAGCTTGTGCAATGCTCTAGAATATTCTATGATAGATAAAGGCTTGTAGGGAAACTGATTTACATGTCCCATACAAGGCCAGACATTGCCTTTGTTGTTAGTGTTGTTAGCTAATCTATGCATGATCCTAGAGAAATGCATCTCCAAGCTGTCAACTACAATATCTTAAAGGAAGTCTAGGAAAAGGAATACTATTCAAAAGAGAATGAGACGTGGTTTTAGAGGCTTCTACTGATTTAGAATATGCGGGTTCATTAGTGAATTGAAGGTCAAGTTCTGGATATTGCACTTTCTTAGGAGGAAATCTAGTGACTTGGAGGAGTAAAAAACAAAATGTAGTAGCCAGATCAAGTGCAGAATCCGAGTTTAGATCTATGGCTATGGGAGTTTGTGAGTTGTTATGATTAAAGATAATCCTTGATGATTTGAAGATAAGATGGGAAGGACCTATGAGACTATGTTGTGACAATAAATCAGCAATAAGTATAGCTCATAATCCTATACAACATGATCGCACTAAGTATATTGAGGTATATATACATTTCATTAAGGAGAAATTAGATAGCGACTCATTTGTATATTCAAAAGATCAGATGGCCGATGTTTTAACAAAAGGACTGCCAAACAATGAGTTTCAAGATATAATAAGCAAGCAAGGAATGGAAGATATCCATTCACCCGCTTGAGGGAGAGTGTTGGCTGATAGAGGATTTCCAAGAAGATATTCTCCATATCAAGATTTGATCCTCTATGATAGGAAGGGTATTCTTTATATCAAGATCTAATCCTCTAAGATCTTACGATAATTGTTTGTAATCTAGAGTATCATATCTGTTAGAATAGGAATAAGTATTAATTCTCAAAAAAAATAAAAAAATAGGAATAAGTATTACAATCCTATTTAGAATAGGAATATGAATTACAATAGGAATACGAATCCTATTTAGAAAAGGAGTTTAATATAGTGTTTATAAATAGGGTCTCAATGTAATAATTTAAACACACAATTTCAATAATAATTTTCTCCTTTATTTCTCACATGGTAAGAGCAATGGTGAGAAACCTTTACAGAAATTTCCGGAGACCGTCGAAGTTGAATTTTGTCATTATCTCCTTCGGTATCGGGCAAGTAAGCAAACGTCTCCACAAGTAGCCTCGGTTACTCAGCATAATGTTCATGCTGCGGGTAATACTTTTGCTTGTGTTTCACAGTCTAGTACTCTTGGCTCATCGGTCATGGACACAGGCGCTTCAGATCATATTTTTGGTAACAAATCACTTCTGTCTGATATTGTTTATTCACAATCTCTTCCGGCTATTACTTTAGGCAATGGGATCCAAACAAAACCAAAAGGGGTTGGAAAAGCCAAACCCCTCTCTTCTGTCACTTTAGACTCTGTTCTTTATGTCCCTGGTTCTCTTTTTAATCTAGCATTTGTAAGTCGTTTGACACGTGCCCTACATTGTGGCATAACCTTTTTTGATGATTTTTTTCTCATGCAGGACTACAGTATGGGACATATGATTGGCACATGATATGAATCACAAGGCCTTTACTATCTTAGCTCTTCAAATTCCTCCACAGCATGCTCCGTTACAGATCCTCCAACCCTAATTCACAAACGTTTGGGGCATCCGAGTCTATCCAAGCTGCAAAAGATGGTGCCTAGTTTGTCTAGTTTATCCACATTAGATTGTGAGTCGTGTCAACTTGGGAAACACATCCATGCTACCTTTTCCCGTAGTACTGAGCAGGGGTGAATCTACGTGGACAGGTAGGGGTGCCACGACACCTAGTGATCTCGAAAAAAACGTTGTATATATATGTATAATAATTCAATATATATTAACTTTGCCACCCACTAACTGAAATGTTGAACAGTTCAATTGGCAAAGGAGACAGCTTGCCACTCAACCAACGCGGGTTCAATCCTCGCTGCCAGCACCTATTTTTTCGTTTGCTCGTGACACTTTTTTCCTTTTCTTTTCTTTTTTAGTCTTTTTCATTCATGTGTAAAGGGCTTTAATTTTTTTTCTCCATTCATTCTTATTTATTTACTATTCTTTATTAATTCAAATTGACTCCTTTTCACCATTAATTTTTAGTTTTTATTTTTATTTTCTCTTTCACTAATTATTAATCTCTTGATATGAGTGTTATGTGTTTATTCTTTATCAATTAATGAGTACTGAATTATGAACGTCAAATAAATATTATTAAGAATATATTTAAATAGTAGTTTTTAAAAAATATAAGTTTTAAAAATGATGAATATTATTATTAGAGTTTTTTCTTTAATTTAAAGGTTTTTTCGATCTTCACCGAAGTTTTTGCTAAGTAAGATGACTAGGCTGAAACTACAATTTTTATTCTTTCCCTACTATATATCTCCAACAACACATAAAGTCAATGGAATATGAATATAATAAGTTAATACTATTAGATGGTTTGTACAAGCTCAAATTTTAATGTGAAAAATCTTTTTTTTTTCCTCAACGTTTCAGCGAATAAGGCATCTAATTCCAAAAAGGAAATAAAAATTGAATTGTTTAGTTATCTCTAATCTCAGAATATCTAAAAGAAAATATTACTAACATGCATATTTGATCGATTTGTTTATAAAAATCATAAAAGATTAATAACCCGAATTGTAACCCAAAATTAAAGCAACCGGTCCTTTTATCTTACTTAAATGATGTGGCACCCACGACCTCCAAATCCTAGATCCGCCTCTAGTACTGAGGGTCGTTCAGAGTCTATTTTTTCATTAGTTCATTTTGATATTTGGGGTCCTAGTAGAGTCAGTTCACCCTTAGGTTTTCGTTATTTCGTTAATGATTATTCAAGATGTACTTGGATTTTCTTAATGAAAGATCGTTTTGAGTTATTTTCTATATTCAAAAATTTCTTTGCTGAAATACAAAATCAGTTTGGTGTTTCTATTCGTACTTTTCGTAGTGATAATGCCTTAGAATACTTATCCTCCAGTTTCAGGAATTTATGACTCACCATAGAATTATTCACCAAACATCTCGTCCATACACCCCTCAGCAGAATGGTGTATCAGAAAGGAAGAATAGGCATCTCATTGAGACAACTCACACTCTCCTCATTGAATCCCATGTTCCGCTACATTTTTGGGGCGATGCAATCCTTGCATCTTGTTATTTGATTAATAGAATGCCCTCATCTTCTATTCAGACCATACTATTTTCTCACTTATATCTTTACTCTATCCCCCTTCGTGTCTTTGGGAGCACATGCTTTGTTCATAACTTAGCCCCTGGTAAAGATAAATTAGCCCCTCGTGCTCTCAAATGTGTCTTTCTTGGTTACTCTCGAGTTCAAAAAGGGTATCATTTCTATTCACCTGATCTTCGTCGATACATAATGTTTGCCGATGTCATATTCTTTGAATCTAAACCTTACTTTTCATCTTCTGATCATTTTGATGTCTGTGAGGTCTTACCCATACCTCAAGTTTTATCTATATCGACTTTTGAGGAATCTATAGTTACTTCAACATCTCCGGTTGTAGTGCCACCACTCCTGACTTATCATCATCGTCCGCGCCCAACACTAGTCCCAGATGATTCATATCATGCGTTGGACCCTGTTCCTACTGCGGACTTGCCTGCTTCTAGCCAACCGACTGCACTTCAAAAAGATATACGATCCACTAGAAATGCTAACTCACATTATACTTTCTTGAGTTATCATCGTCTCTCATCACCCCATTATGCCTTTGTATCATTTTTGTCCTCTATTTCCATTCCTAAGACTACATATGAAGCACTTTCTCATTCTGGATGGAGATGGGCAATGATCGATGAGATGTCTGCTTTACATACAAGTGGTACTTGGGAACTTGTCTCCCTTCGTGCAGGTATGGTAAATCAACTGTTGGTTGTCGGTGGGTTTATGCAGTCAAAATTGGTCCAGACGGTCAGGTTGATTGGCTTAAGGCTCACCTTGTTGCCAAAGGGTATACACAGATATTTGGGCTCGATTGTAGTGATACTTTCGATCCCATGGCTAAAATAACATTTGTTCATCTTTTTCTATCTATGGTTGTTCTTCGTCATTGGCCTCTTCATCAGTTAGACAATAAAAATGTTTTTCTACATGGTGATCTTGCAGAAGAAGTCTATATGGAGCAACCAACTGGTTTTGTTGCTCAGGGGGAGTTCAGTAGCCTTGTATGTCGATTGCGTAAGTCACTCTATGGTCTGAAACAGTCTCCTCGAGCCTGGTTTGGAAAGTTTAGCACAGTAATGCAGGAGTTTCGCATGACTCGTAGTGGAGCTGATCTGTGTTTTATCGACATTCTGCACCAAACCGGTGTATTTATTTGGTTGTTTACATTGATGATATTGTTATCACTGGCAATGATCAAGATGGTATTACTAATTTGAAGCAACATCTCTTTAAGCATTTCTAGACTATAAAGACCTTGGCAGACTAACATATTTTCTAGGTATTGAGGTTGCTCAGTCTAGATCAGGTATTGTTATTTCTCAGCGCAAGTATGCCTTAGACATTCTTGAGGAAACAGGAATGATGGGATGTAAACCCATTGACAGTCCTATGGATCCGAATGTTAAACTCCTTCCAGGACAGGGGGAGCCACTAAGTAATCCTGAAAGGTATAGATGGCTGGTTGGAAAGTTGAATTATCTCACAGTGACTAGACCTAGCATCTCTTTTTCTATGAGTGTTAAGTCAGTTTATGACTTCCCCTTGTGATAGTCATTGGGATGCAGTTGTTCGTATTCTACGATATATAAAGTCAGCTCCTGGTAAAAGACTACTCTTCAAGGATCACGGCCATGAATATATCACTGGATATAAGGACGCTGATTGGGCAGGATCACCCTCTGATAGACGTTAGACATCCGGATATTGTGTTTTAGTAGGAGGTAATTTGGTGTCGTGGAAGAGTAAGAAACAGAGCGTGGTTGCTTGATCTAGAGCAGAATCAGAATATCGAGCAATGGCTACAGCAACTTGTGAGCTGGTTTGGATCACAGTTGTTGAGAGAGCTAAAATTTGGCGAAGTCGGTCAGATGGAACTTGTGTGTGATAATCAAGCGGCCCTTCATATTGCATCAAATCCCGTGTTTCATGAAAGGACTAAGCACATTGAGATTGACTGTCACTTTGTTAGAGAAAAATACTCTCGGGAGATATTGTTACGAAATTTGTGAAGTCGAATGATCAGCTTGCAAATATCTTCACCAAGTCCCTCACCGGTCCTCGTATTAATTACATATGTAACAAGCTAGGTACATATGATTTGTATGCACCAGCTTGAGGGGGAGTGTTAGAATAGGAATAAGTATTACAATCCTATTTAGAATAGGAATAGGAATCCTATTTAGAAAAGGAGTTTAATATAGTGTCTATAAATAGGGTCTCAATGTCATAATTTAGACACACAATTTCAATAATATTTTCCTCCTTTATACCTCACAATATCTATGATTCTTTCTCCTTATGTAAAATATATGATTATGTATAATCCCAGATTTCATGGAATTTAGGTGATTTCTGTTCCACAATCTCTTATGTATAGATAGCCATGTATATGACATGGAAAGATATGAATGAAATTATTCAATGTGTTAGGGTTAAGAACTTGTTGGTTGTCTTATAGGACTCCCAGGTAAAATGCATTTAGAGAAATAGAGAGATGATGTCTCTTCATAGACACCTTCCGTTCCATCTCCAATATCCTGATCAGTAGACACCAGCAATAGCCCAGTTTTGTGGACAACAGAGGTGGAATTTTATGGGACCTGAGTTTTAGGAGAAACCTCCAAGATTAGAGATGGAAGAGCTCAACAGGTTGCTTGGATTACTAGACCAACAAAAGAATATCATTTATGGATAAAGAAAACGGGAAAAGGGAAAAACAGAGGAATGAATCATCATATTAAAGTCTTTCTATGTCATACTTCTAATAGGAGAGATAGGGAATCCCCTCAATAAGGGTTCTTAAGACACTGAGATAAGTGTCTTCATTCACTTTAACAGAGGCATGGGAGCCACCACAACAGTACAGAATTTGAGAAGGATAATCTACATCAGATGGTACTTTATGTCAATAAAATGAAAGAGGATGTCAATCATTAATTGATTCGCTGCTCCATTGCATACTGGCTATACTATATCTTGTGGAAACTGTTTGGAGTTGAGTTCCTGCTCTCAAAACTATGAGAAGAAGAGCATGGAAAGTAGCCCTTTTGTACTCATGTGAACCAATAGGACAAGGATAGGAGAGGAAAACAAGAGCTCTTGAAGGAGTTGAAAATACCTTTTGGACACATTAGGTGGATATTTTTTCTTTTTAATGAAGTGCAAACATGACATTCCAATCACTATTGATGATTGAATTCTCTTTATAGAAATTCATGTTTTGGGGTGGGATTCTTTACTTCTGTAAATATCTTAAACAGGGTTCCCATCAGTTCAATAAACTATTATCTTTATTAAAAATAATTCCAAACTCAAAAATACTTTCAAACTATTTGACGTGGATAACCAGAAAAAAAAGCGTATCATTTTGGTGATTTATAAACACGTAGAAAGCATAGGAAATGCAACACCTACAAATTCCAGTTGCACTTAATGGTCCAAATTCAGTAGAAAATTTTAATTTATTTTAAAGAATCGAAGTCATCAACAGTAATCAACCTCCAAAGTTCTCCTAAATAAAAGTATTTATTCATAGCAGTGGGATTAAGATTTAGGTATAATTCATAAAATAAATGTGAGCCTTATTGGTTAATGCTTATAGCTGGAACCTTTAGGTGAACTGAAAATAGTCTAGGTTCAAGTGAGATCATATTTCCATTGACCTACCTAATGGTGGTTAGTAAGTGGCCATTTGACAAGATCTGCATTGCTGAACAAAGAAGGAGAGTGATATATGAAGATGAGAAATGAATTACCTCCGTCATTGTTTCTAACAATAGCTCCACCATTTGGATTCTCATTGTTACGTGAAATTCCAGCAAGTGTTAGAGCCAATGTATTAGCTAAGCCCATATGACCATCCATCCTTGTTAACCAGACCTGCATGTGAAATACCAAATCTTAAACAAGACATTGATGTACTTTCTAAAGCAAAAGAATGTAATTTCATGAAAATGACTAACTGGATTATGAGGAGTAATACTATCAATCCACGACGCCATTGGTAAATCCCCTCCCCAAATATCATTGTTCCAACCGCCACCCAGTAACCAAGAACCTTGTTTCACATCTATTAAAATTTCCAAAGAAAGACATGACAATTGATACTGATTAGTGTCAATTCAAGACAGTCAATACTATATATTATCCATTCATTTTCTTTAGACAAAATCCTCAATGGACTTCCAGGATTGAGCCTCTTCTTCTTCTAAGTGCATACTTTTATTTGTTAGCATATGTGCCACTTGGTCAACTTATCTGTCACTGATGACAATAAAAGGAGCAAACCCAAAGGTGTTGTAGTTAACTATTTTCAATAAGTAAAAAGGTTAACTATTCTCAAAAAATCTAGAGAGGGAGGAGATCATTTCAAAGAAAGAATAACAAATATGTTAATTCCCAAAAAAAAGAAGAGAGAGAGATAGCTAATTTGAATCTGATAGGTGAAAAACAATCTTTAGCGTTGCCAAAATTTATAGCGAGCTGAAAAGGGTATATCATGTGACATTTACACCTTATACATAGCCTTTATCCAAAGTGACGAAAAATTCAAAACTAAATTGAGCATGTAAAAGGATGAACCAGTTTATGTTTCAGATGCAAATATATAACTTTAAGTTTCTATTCAAATCTAGTAACTACTTTTGTTATACATATTTCCAGTGTCCTATTCTCAATCACTAGCATATACATCTCTATAGCATTTTGCCAGCTATATCTATTATTTAACGTCCCCCTCTTCAGAACAGAGTCCAGAAGCAATCAGACACATGCTTTAGCTCCTTTGATACCTGAACTTAAGCACCATCCGAGCAAAGTGAAGTGCCAAACTGGGCTACACCAAGCTTCAGGTCTTCAATGCTAGTCAATTGAGCTTTCAAAAACACTGTTATTGAGTAAACTACAGTTTATATTCCATTTCCTCAATAATTATTTATAGCATGCTGAAATCATGTGACATTTACTCCTTATACATAACCTTCAGTTTATAAAATCAGCCCCTTTTCAAACTTGTAATAAATGGGAAAGTAATTGAAAATGTTTGCTGCCAAGGAGGAATGTAAAATCTTTTATCTAGTGACAAGAAAGGGGTTGATCTTGGTATCAGCCAAGGTAAAGTGGAACATGTCAAAGTGACAAACATTATAGTTTTATGAGCAGCTGGACAACCACAAACTTACTTGCAATTGCTTTTCTAATTTTGTCCACAAAAAGATCTTTTGTATTTACTCCACGAAGCTCCACTCGTGCCATCTGCCAATGTTAATAACAGGTTAGGAGAAATACAATATTATGCTTTAATTTGTAGAGGAACTACTATAACAAACTAATAGCATTTGACCGGTAGAGTGTTTCAAAAGCTATTTGTACAAGCATATGATGTCTAAGTGTCAATAGAGTTCAAAAGCTAAAAATCTGAGAGCTTGATCCTTTGTAACAACTCTTCTGTTGATCAGCATCGGAAAGCATAGACATAGCATTTGAAACATGATTCCATCTTGCCTTGTTTGAAGGTTGTGAAAGTAAAGAAATAAAAAATATTTAAAGGTTCCACTGTCCCCATTCATAAACTAAAATTAGTGTAAAATACAGAGAGAACGGAGCAATCTTCAATATTGTATTAATCCAAAAGGAGAACTATTTGTAGGTGTACAAATAATCTATCTAAGGAAAACAAAATCAGAAAATCCCTAAATATCTCCATCTATGATTGTGCTGTGATTGTGCTATGTATTCTATATGAAAATGTGTCTATGTACATTCTATAACACTTCCCCTCAAGATGGTGCATAGATATTAATCATGCCCAACGTGTTACAAAGATATTCCACTCGAGTTCCATTTAAAGCCTTCGTGAACATATCACCCAATTGCTCTCCTGTCTTCACATATCTTGTAGAAATCATGTTCTCTTGAATCTTCTCACGAACAAAGTGACAGTCAATCTCAATGTGTTTCGTCCGTTCATGGTACACTGGATTTGAGGCAATGTGTAGAGCAGCCTGATTATCACACCAAAGTTTTGTTGGAGACAAAGGGTTCAAACCGATCTCAACTAAAAGGTGATGAATCCATAGTATTTCACATGCAAATTGAGCCATAACTCTATACTCATATTCTGCACTAGATCAAGATACGACAGTTTGTTTCCTACTCCTCCAAGATACCAGATTTGCACCAACAAAAACACAATAGCCAATAGTAGATCTTCTATCAATTCTTGATCCAGCCCAATTAGCATCTGCAAAACACTCAATACGAGTATGTCCGTGGTTGTTATACAAAAAGCCAAGGCTAGGAGCTCCTTTCAAGTAGCACATGATCTGTTCCAAGGCTGCCCAATGTTTGACTATCAGTGCAGGCATGAATTGACTGTCAATACTGACTACACATACAATATCTGGACGGGTCACTGTGAGGTAGTTCAATTTCCCAACCAATTTTCTGTATCTTTCTAGATCATCAAAAGGATCACCATCATCCTTAGTAAGATGAACATCAGGATTCATTGGTGTGCGACATGGTTTGGCTCCCAATTTTCCAGTTTCCGCAAGTAGATCAAGTACATACTTTCTTTGGGACAAGAAAATTCCTTTCTTGCTTCTTGCTACTTCGACACCCAAGAAGTATTTCAGTTGCCCCAAATCTTTGGTATGAAACTTGGCTTGTAAAAACTCTATGAGAAAAGAAATTCCTGCACAATCATGACTGTAATAACAATATCATCAACATAAACAACCAAAAGAATAATACCAACTGTTGACGGTCTATAGAAAACTGAGTGATCACACTTGCTCTTCTTCAATCCAAATTCCTGAACTACATCGCTAAATTTTCCAAACCAAGCAAGAGGACTTTGCTTTAGACCATATAGAGATCATCTCAGATGACAAACTTTCCCATACTCTCCATGTGTGGTTGTTCCATATACACTTCTTCATTGAGATCACCATGAAGAAATGCATTTTTGATATCCAACTGATGTAAAAGCCAATGTTGAGAAGCAGCCAAGGAAATAAACAAACGAACAGAGGTGAGCTTGGCTACCGGGGAGAAGGTGTCAGAATAATCAACCCCATAAGTCTGAGCATAGCCTTTAGCCACAAGTTTGGCCTCAAGTTTTGCAATAGAGCCATCAGGATTAACTTTGACCGCAAAGATCCATTTGCATCCAGGCTTTCTTTTCTTTGGGTAAATCTACCAAATCCCAAGTATGATTTTCATCTAAAGCATGTATCTCCTCAAGCATTGCTTCATGCCATCCGGGATGGTTCAAGGCATCCTTCACTGTTTTGGGGATAGAGATAGAGTCTAAAGACGCAATCATACAACTAGATGCATCTGTAAGTGGTCATAAAAAACAAAATTAGCAATGGATATGTGGATTTACACTGATGTGTACCTTTTCGACGAGCAATAGAGAGGTCAAGATTTTTCGGAAGATCAAGAACTCCATCTGATGATAAAGGAATTTTATCATCGATTTCCCACCTCCTCGAGTAAACTTGAACAATTGGCGGTCTTGCTAGCGCAGATAGAACAGGTGCTGACGGCACAATAGTGGATTGGTGCTCAATAGAAGGACTAGGATAGGAAAGAATAATGACTTTTCTATCACAACAAGAGTAACCTGATAGACTAACCACTCATCTTCCTCCCCCTGACTTGTAGAATTGGGAGGTGCATAGAAGAATGGTGTAGTCTCGGAAAATACCACATCAGTTAACACCAGATATTTGCCAAGCTCAGTAGAATAACATTGATATCCCTTTTGAAGGAGAGAATAACCCAAGAAAACACACTTCAATGCCTTGAGGTCCAACTTAGTAACACATGGTCGAACATCTCGAACATAACATGTGCTTCCAAATACCTTAGGTTCCATCGAAAATAGTGACTTATTTGGAAAAAAGAACATTATAAGGCACATTACCATCAAGCACAGTCTATGGCATGCGATTTATCAAAAAACAAGCGGTAGAGACCGCATCAGCCCAAAATTGTTTAGGAACCTTCTTTTGGAACAAAAGTGCCCGAGCTGTCTCAAGTAGATGTCTATTCTTCCTCTCAGCTACTCCATTTTGAAAGGGTGTATCAACGCATGAAGACTGATGGAGAATATTGTGTTGTCTCATGTAGGATCTAAATACTTCTGACATATATTCTTAAGCATTATCTCTCCTTAGAATACGACTGAGGCATTGAACTGAGTTTTGACTTCAGCACAAAAGGCAGAAAAGTGAGTAAACACTTCAGATCGACTCTTCATAAGGTAAATTCAAGTCATTCGAAAAAAATCATCTACAAAAGTGACAAAATATTTATGGCTAGTTTTAGAAACAACTGGACATGGTCCCAGACATCAGAATGAACTAACTCAAAAGTTGACGCAACTTGATTATTAATCCTTGGACCTAATGAGATACGATGGTGTTTTTGAAAATCGATATGACTCACAGTCCAAGGAAGAAATATTCTGAAACTGAGGACAAAGCTTCTTCAACAAAGGTAGAGAAGGATGTCTCAATCGACAATGTGCTTCAAATGGAGATACAACACTGGAGCAGGCAATAGACCGAGACTCCCATTCACCAAGGATGTACATGTCCTTTTCCAATTACATGATTCATTGTAAGATCACGAAACAGAAAATGATTGGGAAAGATGGAGATATAACAATTAAGGTCTCTGGTAAGTTTACTGACAGATATCAAATTGAAAGCCAATTTTGGTAGACTTAACACAGTTGACAAGGTAATAGAGGAGGTTGGTTTAACAGTTCCAGATCCAACACTGTTACAAGTTGATCCATCAGCTACAGTAACTAGAGATGGTGTTGTGTGGTTAAAATCTTGAAGAGATATTAGGATTACTTGTCATGTGATTTGTGGGACCTTAATCAATGACCCATTTATTTGAAGCGGTGACAAGACATACTTTATCAGATTTTTGATATTGAGAGATTTAGCAAACTCCTCGACCGAAACCAAAACTATTTTGTCAGATGATGAACTAGAAGCACCAAGAACTTCAGACCTTTGAGTTACTAGATTATGATCGGTCATTGTTCCAATTAAATACTCAAATGTATCAAAAATAAATTAAGAGGGGAAACCAGCAAAATTCCACGAAGTAGAAATATCCCAACAGATTTCCAAATGCTCAAAGACTTAATAGAGCTTGGTTGATCCAATCAAACTAATTCTTCACTTAGAGTAAACAATCAATCAAGCAAGAGATTCACAAAGGAAAATTCGACCAAAATTTTAGCAGTAATCTGACACCAAAATCAGCAAATACAAGGTCAATCGATTTTACCCAAGGAAAACAAAGTTTAAGGAACCTGGAATGCTTGGAAATCAACCCAACTGAGGTCTGTTGAACAAGAGACCACAAAATCTGACCGAAAATATTGAGATGATGCTGGAAATAAAAATCTGATCTAATTCAGACGTTACACGCGCCCCCACGTGCCTCGTATGCAGATCTGCCTGAAATAGTTCGCCGGAGTGTGAGCCTCACACTCTTCCCTGCTAGCCACCGAATCTGGGTTCATACAGATCGGGTGAGGTGGTCCTCCCTAGGTTGGCTATGAGATTGGAATATCAAGTTCCAAATACCTCCCAGTACCAAACGTCTAAGTTGCTCGGACTCTTCACTTTTGGTGCCGCACTCGTGTCGACATAACATGGGTGTGGGATTTGTGTCTGATTTGGTCAACCAATTTTGGGTACTTTGACCAAAATCGATGGGGAAAGTCTGGATAGTTTTAATGATTTTTGTAATCAATACAAAAGTTGAGGAGAAATTAAAGAAAATGGAATACCTTTTATATAGAAATTTCTATGTCACTCCTTTTCCTTTAATCTCTTACCAGGATTCTCCTCAAGTTCTCCACATAATATCTCATAATTTAGATTTTATAACTCTATTTTTAGATATTTTAATTATTTTAGGTGAATCCCCACACCCGTATCCAAATATGAATCCATATGCCCGAATCTTAAAAATTAGATCATGAAGGATCCACACCCATATTGGACACCCGCACCCGAGTCTGAGCAAATTAGCCAGACGTGACCAACCAAATCACTTACGGACAATTTTTTGAGCTGGCAGACATCAGTGATTCGAAAAGAAAAAAAGAAACAAAACAAAAACTCTGCTATGATACCATGTAAAATACAGAGAGAATGGAGCAATCTTCAATATTGTATTAATCCAAAAGGAGAGCTATTTGTAGGTGTACAGATAACTATCCAAGGAAAACAAAATCAGAAAATCCCTAAATATCTCTATCTATGATTGTGTTGTGATTGTGCTCTATGTATTCTATATGAAAATGTGTCTATGTACATTCTATAACAATTAGAATGTATCATGCTTCTCTCTTCTTATTTTATTTTTTTTGGTATAAAGAGGAATGAGTGGAAGAGATCAAGAGTTGGTGAAGTTCATGCATTATTCATGTCCATAGCTCTTTTTTCATTTTGCATATATTTTTGTAGATCCTTACATTGACTTGGACTTGGCCTTTTTGTTGTATTGTCTATGAACCTCCTTGGTGCTGATTTTTAAGAACATTGTAAATTGTATTGTGTTTCAATTCGGATTAGTCAGAGTTAATTATATTGATTCTTTCCTGTAATTAGGTAGTCAGAATATTGTCTTTCCTATGTTAGCACTTGTACATTCGCTATTTAAACCCAGTGGTTTGAGTGAATAACCAAGCTGAGTTTCTCAATTTTCTCTTCCTTGTTTTAGTTTCTTACATGATATCAGAGGCCTTCATGAACAACTACTCGTTGTAAACTTACTAGCGACATCAGGAAAGAGAATATTGTCACCCTGCATTTTTCGGATGAATATGAAAGATGTCCCAGCATCCGACGACGACCATCTGAATATAACTTTGTTTTCGTGGGTATTGTGCAATATCCAGCGCACCACCAGGTCCAGCATCCTCCATCAAGAAAATTCCGACCAGCCGAGCCCTTATTGCAGAGCAGCCATGCACTGCCATGTCTCATTAAGATTGTTGTCATCCGACGCTCACGTCGCATGTGCCACCTATCGACAAGATTTTTGTTTTTGTACAAGTTAATTAGCTGCTCCAAAACAATCCATCAGAGTTCCAATCTGTTTCGACTATGGAAAACTTTTCCCGTGAAGAACATGCCTCTCTGGCAGTGGAATTCTCTCAGAAAAAATTTCATAGTTTCTTCTTGTTAACTAGCTCCCCAAAATTTGATTTCCTCCATTCCTTAAGTTCATTCTTCAACAATTTTAACTTGCTGCTTAATATGAAATCTGGACAGCCCTGAACTTCAAACTCAGACCACCAATTCTGAATTAATTCCTTGAAGCCTTAAACCCTTAACCACCAGTTTTCAAATTTGAAATATGAACTTGGGAGTATGTTCCTCTTCCTTTAGGTAAATCTATTGTTGGTTGTCGTTGGGTTAATGCAGTCAAAGTTGGCCCGGACGGCCAAGTCAATTGTCTTAAGGTATGTCTTGTTTCCAAGGGGTATACTCAGAAATTTGGGCTTCATTACCGTGATACTTTCTCTCCCATGGCCAAAATTTGTGTTGCTCGGACTCTTAAAAAATGTCGTCGCACTCGTGTCGTATCCTACAAAAAATCATTACTTTTGGAGGATCTGACACACAACCGATAATCTTTTTTAGAAGTCCGACCAACATAGGCTAAAATAACATTTGTACGCCTTTTTCTATGCATGGTTGTTTAACGTCATTGGCCTCTTTATCAGTTGGATATTAAGAATGTTTTTCTCCATGGTGATCGTAAGGATGAAGTTTATAAGGAGCAACCACCTCATTTGGTTGCTCGGGGGGGATCTAATAGCCTTATATGTTGATCGCATTGGTCACTCTAAGGGCTAAAACAATCTCCTCGAGCCTAGTTTGGGATGTTTAGCATAATAATTCATGAGTTTGACATGACTCATAGTGAAGTTAATCACTTTGTGTCTTATAGGCATTCTACTCCAAATTTGTGTATTTATTTGGTAGTTTATGTTGACGATATCGTTATCATCGGCAACAATAGGATAGTATCACTCGTTTAGTCCACAAATCATGCATATTTCACAACAAAAGTATGCCTTATACATTCTTGAGGAGACAATAATGACAGGATATAGACCCATTGACACTCCTATGGATCTGAATGCTAAACTCATGCCAGGACAGCGGAAACCACTTCGTGATCCTGGAAGATAAAGGTGATTGGTTGGCAAGTTGAATAATCGAACAAAAATTAAACTTGATATTTCTTTTTATGTGAGTGTCGTAAGTCAAGTTTTGGATTCTCCCTGCAATAGTCATTAGGATGTAGTTGTCTGCATTCTACGATATATAAAATCAAACAAGTCAAAGGACTACTCTTCAAGGAATGAGGCCATGAGCAGATCATTGTATATAAAGATGTTGATCAGGCATGATCACCTTTCGCTAGATGTTCTATGCCTGGAATCTGGATATTGTGTTTTAGTAAGAGGTAATTTGATGTCTTGAAAGAGTAAGAACAAAATGTGGCTTGCTCGATCTAGTGCAGAAGCGGAATATCAGGTGACGGTCGTAGCAACTTGTGAGCTAGTTTAGATCAAATAGTTGCTCAAAGAATTCATATTTGGAGAAATCAGTCAGATGAAACTTGTATGATATAATCAAGCGGCCCTTCATCTTGCGTCAATCCAGCATTTCATGAGAGGACTAAGCACATTGAGATTGACGTCATTTTATCAAAAAAAAAAAAGATACTCTCAAGAGATTATTATAAAATTTGTGAAGTCAAATGATCAACTTGTAGATATTTTCACCAAGCTCCTCATTGGTACTCGTATTAGTTGCATCGGTAACAAGCGTGGTACACATAAAATAGTGAATAAATGCCACTTGGAAAAGGATTATCATGTACTGTGTAGAATATAACTATATATAAGGTTCAATATTAATAATATTTCCCAAGTCTATACTTCTCACAGGATCATTCATCAAGCATCATGTCCTTGCACATCTCAACAAAATAGGATAGTAAAGATGTTTTCATCATCATTCCAAAGAAAATTCATTCTCAACTGGTCAATCCTTTACTCTACCTTGACAGGGATAGGAAACAAAGACACGATAAATGGGAAATGAATCTAACATGCTGTTAATCAAAACCATTCTTCCTACTGAGGATAGATATTCCTTTTTCCAGTTTGATAGTTTCTTTTTCACTTTTTAATGACATTCTGATATCTCAGATGATTTATGCCCTGCACCCAGTAGCACACCCAAGCATGAAGTGTGTAAATCACCAACTCTGCAGCTAAACTTTGTCAAGGGCCTAGAAAAATGATTAAGCTTTACAAGAAATACAGATATGAGATGGTAGGACTGATGCAAACCTGTAGTCCCCCAGGGATGAAGTGCACATGGGAGTCAATAAATCCAGGGACCACAATCTTTCCATCTAGATTCAGTTCCTTGGTCCAAGTTCTTGCCAATTCCTGCAATTACATGTAACCTGAACATAAGCTCTAAATAGAAAAAGTATGCTTCACCTACTACTTGAATCTTCATATAGTATTTATTTCTTTAGCATTTGAGAAAGGATGAAAGGATAAATGAATTAGAAATCAAATGCGCACCCATGAAACCAAAAATATAAATTGCACTAAATCCCACATTGGCTCTAAGATAGCAAAGATCTTCAGATCCTAATTGTACACACAAGTCCTGAAAGATAGGACAAACACCAGCATGGATATATATTATTGGGTCTCATTAGTGTGATTCTCATGAAGGCATGCACATATATCCAGAGGAAAGTTCATGAAACTCAGTCGGTTGAAAAAGGCAATAGACATTATCAAATTGTAAACGCCTAGCTTCAAAACCAGAAGTGATAAATGGAACTACATGCAAGCTGCAATCTAATGAACTTCAAAGATTGCTTAGGGCTTGAATTAGATGCAAAACCTGCATTTGCTCCAAGGACACTAGACAAGGGTGTGGCTTAGTGGTCAATGAAGTGGGTTGAGAATCATGACTATCTCAGGTTCAACTTCCATCAGAAACAAAAACACTGGGTGATTTATTCCCATCTGTCCTTCCTAGCTGGTACCTATTGCTGGTGGGAGGTATCCCGTGGAATAAGTCGAGGTGCGTGCTAGCTAGCCCGGACACCACCATTATCAAAAAAAAAATACCTGAATAGTAGCACTGCTTTATTGCAATGTTTACCAATACAAACCTTCTTACTCATCCTAAACAGCCACGCTATTACACCTAACATATAATATACCTTTGTATTAATGAATTTTAAGCACTTGCTAACACTAAAGGCAATCTGTTTTATTATTAAGGAGAAAAAAGAGGTCTACTGCTATTTATCTGAAACTAATACTCTACTACAACAACAACAACATACCCAGTGTAATCCCACAAGTGGAGGTCTGGGAAGGATAGGATGTATCTAAAACTATTACCGTGTCCATCACAAAATGCTCCTCCTACTTTCCCTGCTGAAATGTCCAAAAATGTTTATGTTGACCATAAAGGCAAAGCTGTAATACTTTTTTAACACACAAAATATTCTAAGGAATCGCGCTTAATCTTATCACTCCCCAGTACAACTTTATCTTTTATTCTGTTCTTCAATACTATAGATGTCAAATATCACAATGGAATATTTAATTTTGTAGGATATGGATTTGTCAAATTTGGGCTTAATAGGTAATTCGTTTAAATTAGTGTGTTACAAGTTTTATCTTTTCACAAACATTCACATAAAAAAGATTTCCAACATAATTCTTTCCAGAAAGAAGTTGCTCCCTCCGCTTCAATTTGTTTGTCTTACTTTATTGAAGAGGTCAAGGAACAAGGAAGGGTAGCTTAGTCATTTAACTGTCCCTTCTGTTAAAAAATAGTTAGATTAGTTACGCAGTGATCAACTTGTTAATGATCAATAAGTTAGTTAGTTACTTGACAACTAATTATATAAAAGACTGCCCACTGTACATCTAACAAAAGAGAAATGAATACACTACTCTAAGATTCTAATCTCTCAATGTCTGATTCTTCTTCTTCCTCCTCCTATTCAATTTCTTTAATTCTTACTTTACAACATGGTATCAGAGCATGAATTGCTAGCAACTCTAGCTTCGATTCTGCCAAATCAGTAGTATTCCGCAATATCTAATTCCCCATTTCAGTTGTCATCTGTTGAAGTTCTTGAAGCTGAGAAGTTCTGCAATTCTGTAATACAGTTTTTGTATCAGCAACAATGGCAGCAAATGGAGAACATGTAACGAGTCAAAGTTTTGTCCCTGGATCAAGCAGTGGCCCAAATTCTGGTTGGATTACAACCATCCATTGTTCCTCCAACCCTCAGATGTAAGTGGTTCTCAAATAGTCTCTTTTCAATTAACTGTGGTGGAGAATTATGCACTGTGGAGTGTGGTATAGGTCTATGTGAATTGCATTGCTGGGTAGGAACAAGTTGGGAATGGTTGATGGATCATGTCCAAAAGAAAGATTTCCAGAATTAGAGAACCACTAGGAAAGGCTTAATGCCATAATCCTCTCTTGGATAATGAATTTTGTAGTTAAGAGATTACTAGGTGGAATAATGTGTGCATCTAGTGCACAAGCAGTTTGGGAAGAACTTCATGAGAAGTTTCACAAGGTGGATGGGGCACGAACTTTCAATATCCACAAGGAAATAGCAACCTTGAGTCAAGGAACTTCATCTGTGACTATGTACTATTCTAGATTGAAGGATCTTAGGGAAGAATTTGAAGCCTTGGTTCCAGCACCTGCGTGTAACTATGAGAAATCAAGAGAGTTTATCCAACATCTCCAAAATCTGAGACTATTTCAGTTTCTTATGGGATTGAACGACTCATATATTCAGGTGGCTAGAAGTCAAATCATATTGATGAATCCAATGCCATCAGTCAACCAGGCATACTCTATGATCATAAGTGATGAGAGTAAAAAATCCATGGGTTCTTTTTCTGGCATATTGGGGGTTAATCCAGCCATAATGCAAGGACCTTATGATGCAAAGATGTAATCAAGAACTGGTGGTAATCAACAGTTCAAGAAGAACTATAACTTGATCTATGATTTCTGTAAAATGAAGGGCCACACTAGAGATATCTGCTACAAGCTAGTTGCTTACCCTCAAGATTCCGGAACAAGAAGAAAATAACTACTAGAGGCAACAATACTGCCTATAATGCACAAGATGAGGATTCTGAAGTTGATTCCCAAAAGGAACAAAGGAGCAAGGTTGGTGATCAAAGTACAGGGCAATTCATGAGTTCAAGATAGTCAAGTCATCCAAACCAAGACCAGCTGTGCCAACTGGAAAATTGTTCTATTCCTAAGGATCAATATCAGTTGTTTATGCAGTTCCTGAACAGAACTGGAGAATCCTCACACAGCAAACACTGCAGGTATCTGTAATGTTTTAACAACATATAACACCATTCATCAGTGGATAGTGGACAAAGGAGCCACAAACCACATGGTGTCAAACCTGAATATGTTGGATGCAGACTCAATGTCAAAATCTAACAATCCTAAGAGAGTGTTTCTCCCTAATGGAGACATCTCTCTGGTCACACACACAGGAGCTAGTACTCTAACTAAGGGGCATACTATTACTAATGTCTTTCACTTACCTCAGTTCAAGTTTAACTTACTGTTTGTGGCAAAATTAACCAGTGAATTACATTGTTCTGCTTCTATCTTTCCTGACTTCTTTGTGTTTCGGGAGCTTTATGGTGGGAAGGTAAAGATGATTGGTAGATAAGAAGATGGACTATACATTTTGACAAACAACTCTGCTATTGATGGAAAAGACATAATGTCCTTGGTTGTTAAACATTCTGATTTTATGGATAATCTTAAATCTCATGTAGACATAGATATATGGCATAAAATATTTGGACATGTGTCTCTGTTAGAATAGGAATAAGTATATACAATCCTACTTAGAATAGTAATAGGAATAAGAATAGTAAATAGTATCCTCCATGGTAAAGGATTGTATTGTAGTGTCTATAAATAGAGTCTCTGTGTAATAATGTAGATACACAATTCAATAATATTCTTCTCCAAACTTCTCACATGGTATCAGAGCTTCTACGATTTTGGTAGAGAATCAAAGAGCTTTCGCTGCCAGCGGGTGGGTATTACCCATATATGCCGCCCGTCTGGCCAATGATTATGTTAACAAAAGTAGGGTCAATGATATATGCATGAATCCCATATTCAGGGGAAGAAAACAAAATTATACAGGTCATCGTGCGTCAATTTTCGGTAACTTTCTAGGGTTGTTTTGTGTCAATCCCATATCCGCCAGTGTTTGTGTAGCACCGTGCCATCTTTCCAGTGACTACTTTCTTATATCTAATTTGTGTAGCACTGTATGATCCTTCTGGTAACTACTTTCTCATTGCCATCCTTCCGGTGACTACTTTCTTATATTTAATTTGTGTAGCACCGTGCCATCCTTCCGGTTACTACTTTATCATATCTTATTTGTGTAGCACCGTGCCATCTTTTCGGTGACTATTTTCTCATATTCAATTTGTGTAGCACCATGCCATCTTCTTTTTTTGAAATTGGTAACTTTGTCTATTCCTCAAAAGTCAGTACTAAAATTGTACTGGTCAGTATTTACAACATGTACTTCAAATCCTACTATCTTTTACTAAATTGAGTCTAGTACATCAATTATGGAGATAGTATCATTTGAGTATAATTGATTACACCAAAAACATAGTAGCATAAGACAATTTAGTTTGACTTTTTGCATACTATTCTCAACACTATCAAAAGCTCTAGAGTTCCTTTCCTTCCATATTGGCCACCATATACTAGCTGGGACAATTTTCCGTCTCAATTCTTGGATTGCTTTCCTGCTTCCTCCCAACTCTGGATTGCTTCTGTGATCTTGGCAGGCATGGTCCATGACATACCCTTAAGATTAAGGAATAACCTCCATAGTTGGCCAGTGATCTTGCAGTGTAGAAAGAGATGGTTAACTGTCTCAGCATTTTCCCCACAAAAAAAACATCTAGAACATAATGGTATCCCCCTTCTCTTTAAGTTGTCTTGAGTCAGTACAGCCCCCTTGGCTAACAACCAGACAAAACATGCCACTTTGAGTGGAATTTTTTACTTCCAGATTCCTCTCCATGGCTAGTGACTTTGAGGCTCATTGGTGTGGTTCAACCAGTTGTATGCACAACCCACCTTAAAGCTGCCCTTTCGTTTGCCTTTCCACCACAAAATGTCTTGACCTCCTTCCAGTCCATTAAATTGCCCAATGGTGTTGAAAAAATCTGCTACCCTTTGAATCTCCCAATCATTTAATTATCTTCTAAAGATGAAGTTCCACCCTTGAGGAGTCCAGTGATCTACTATGGTCTTCTGTTGGTGAGATACTAGAGAATATATATCAGGATACAAGACATCTAGCCTACCTGCCTCATGCCAAACATCTTTCCAAAATTCTGTTTTCTCTCCATTCCTCACTTTGATCTTTGTGTTAGCCTTAAACTTAGACCACAACGATCTAATAGATCTCCATACACTAACTCCATATGGTGTAGTCACTTCTTTGGTCATCCAGTTATCTTCCTCTTCATATTTTGCCTTAATGACTTCCTTCCAGTACAATTGTTCTTCATTATTGAACTTCCACAACCATTTCATCATAAGGGCTTTGCTTTGATTCATCAAATTCCTTATTCCGAGACCTCCATGCTTCTTTCCCACTATCACAGCATCCCATTTAACCAAGTTGTAGCCTTTCCTCTCACTGTTTTCCTGCCAGAAAAATTTTCTTCTAATTTTATCCAACCTAGTGATTACACTTTTGGGAATCAGGAATACTGACATCATATAGGTTGGTAGTGAATCAAGAATAGAATTAATCAAGGTCAACCCGGAGAGATATTGTGATTTCCATCTTGCTAACTTCATTTCATATTTCTCAACCACATTGTTCCAGATTTCATATGACTGAGATTTGGCCCCCAAAGGCATCCCAAGATATGATGTAGGCAGTGCTCCAATTTCCCCTCCCAGAATAGCATTTAAAGCTTCCATGTTGTGTACTTCATTAATTGGATAGAGGTGGCTTTTCCTCCAATTAACGTGTAAACCAGAGAACCCTTCAAAAAACACTAGGATTACCCTCAACATCTTTAGTTGGCCTTCATGAGCATCACATAATATCAATGTGTCATCCGCATATTGTAGATGGGTAATTTCCACATTATCTACTTCAGGTCTGCTGACCTCAAAACCTCTGAGCCATCCCCTCACTTTAGCTGATTTGATCATATTGTTCAGCCCTTCCATAACAAGTAGGAAAAGGAAAGGAGACAAAGGGTCTCCCTGCCTCAGTCCCCTCTCTGCACTAAAGAAACCAACAGGGGATCCATTCATAAGTACTGAGAATCTCACAATGGTGATACAATGTCAGATCCATTGGATCCACTTCATCCCAAATCCCAATCTCCCCATTGTGGTCAGAAGATATTCCCAATTAACATGGTCATAGGCTTTCTCCATGTCTAGCATACAAAGTATTCCTGGTTTCTTTTGCTTTTGCCTGGAATCCACTGCCTCATTAGCTATCAACATTGCATCCATGATTTGTCTTCCTTGTATAAAAGTCATTTGTCGGGAATCTACAAGTTTAGCCATTACCCCTTTCATTCTCTCTGTCAGAACTTTAGCAAAAAGCTTGTAGATGCTGCCTATTAAGCTGATGGGTCTGAAATCTCTCAATTCCTTAGCACCCTTCTTCTTTGGGATGAGAGTAATAAATGTTGCATTCAAACTTCTTTCAAAC